>OX030959.1:4146716-4428540 GCA_943735955.1 Piscicola geometra | reverse complement strand
GTGTGTGTGTGTGTGTGTGTGTGTGTATGTGTGTGTGTGTGTGTGTGTGTGTGTGTGTGTGTGTGTGTGTGTGTGTGTGTGTGTGTGTGTGTGTGTGTGTGTGTGTGTGTGTGTGTGTGTGTGTGTGTGTGTGTGTGTGTGTGTGTGTGTGTGTGTGTGTGTGTGTGTGTGTGTGTGTGTGTGTGTGTGTGTGTGTGTGTGTGTGTGTGTGTGTGTGTGTGTGTGTGTGTGTGTGTGTGTGTGTGTGTGTGTGTGTGTGTGTGTGTGTGTGTGTGTGTGTGTGTGTGTGTGTGTGTGTGTGTGTGTGTGTGTGTGTGTGTGTGTGTGTGTGTGTGTGTGTGTGTGTGTGTGTGTGTGTGTGTGTGTGTGTGTGTGTGTGTGTGTGTGTGTGTGTGTGTGTGTGTGTGTGTGTGTGTGTGTGAGGCTTTAAAGTGGCCATTCTTATGCCATTTCTGACGCCTTACCCCTCTTCAATTATGCCGCTACATCGCTCTTCTGGCGTTCCTCGTTCATTTATGAGGCATTTAAATTGTCTGAAAAATTAAAAATTAAAAGTTTCTCTTTAAAGTTTTTGTGCATTTCGTGTCTCCTAATCTGAAAATTGCACTTCCCTGACACGATTTCAAGGGGTTTGCATTCAATTGTGAGTGAGGACTTTCGGGATTCTGCACTCTGAAGGACTTCATCGACACTTCTGAGACTCGGCTGCATCCGATGATGCAATGATGTCATGATGTCATGATGCAGTGATGATGTCATGATGCAGTGATGATGTCATGATGCAGGGATGATGTCATGCTGCAGTGATGATGTCATGATGCAGAGATGATGTCATGATGCAGTGATGATGTCATGATGCAGTGATGATGTCATGATGCAGAGATGATGTCATGCTGCAGTGATGATGTCATGATGCAGAGATGATGTCATGATGCAGTGATGATGTCATGATGCAGTGATGATGTCATGATGCAGTGATGATGCAGTGAGAGAGGACAACCCTGGTCTCAAAGTGAGGGCACTGGAACAATCTCGAGATTGCCATCTTTGTGACGAAGTTCACTTTTGATGGAACAGCTCTACAAAGCCGCTCGCTTTTATTTCTTTCCATTTCTAGCGATGGCAATCAGACTCTTTTCTGCTGACTCCTCAATAAATCAATGGAGTTTTGATCAAAGTATCAAACATGGCGAATAATTCAATCGGTTTTCAATTGAAATGTTCCCTCTTTTTTATCTCTAAACTGCCTCCCACAGAAAGCCTTGCTGCCACTCAGTCAAGCCCGATGGATCGACAAAAACCGCCACCGACAGAAAACAAGGTTTGTGCTTCAGTGAGCTTGAGTGGGATGTGTTGTGATGGAGGGGTCCTGCCGCTGCAGTGCCTCAATCGCAAACATCGATCGCTTAAACTGCCATCGATCCGCTCAATTACTTTTCCATCAGCTTCACACACGTGCAAACACTCGCATGCGTCAAACGACTGTCTTAATGACAGACTGTCGTTAGCAACTGTTTCTAATGGCAGACTGTCGTTAGTGACTGCTTCTAATGGTGGACTGTCGTTAGCAACTGTTTCTAATGGCAGACTGTCGTTAGTGACTGCTTCTAATGGTGGACTGTCGTTAGCAACTGTTTCTAATGGCAGACTGTCGTTAGCAACTGTTTCTAATAGTAGACTGTCGTTAGCGACTGCTTCTAATGGCAGACTGTCGTTAGCAACTGTTTCTAATGGCAGACTGTCGTTAGCAACTGTTTCTAATAGTAGACTGTCGTTAGCGACTGTTTCTAATAGTAGACTGTCGTTAGCGACTGTTTCTAATAGTAGACTGTCGTTAGCAACTGCTTCTAATGGCAGACTGTCGTTAGCAACTGTTTCTAATGGCAGACTGTCGTTAGCAACTGTTTCTAATGGCAGACTGTCGTTAACGACTGTTTCTAATAGTAGACTGTCGTTAGCGACTGCTTCTAATGGCAGACTGTCGTTAGCAACTGTTTCTAATGGCAGACTGTCGTTAGCAACTGTTTCTAATAGTAGACTGTCGTTAGCGACTGTTTCTAATAGTAGACTGTCGTTAGCAACTGCTTCTAATGGCAGACTGTCGTTAGCAACTGTTTCTAATGGCAGACTGTCGTTAGCAACTGTTTCTAATGGCAGACTGTCGTTAACGACTGTTTCTAATAGTAGACTGTCGTTAGCGACTGCTTCTAATGGCAGACTGTCGTTAGCAACTGCTTCTAATGGCAGACTGTCGTTAGTGACTGTTTCTAATGGCAGACTGTCGTTAACGACTGTTTCTAATGGCAGACTGTCGTTAACGACTACTTCTAATGGCAGACTGTCGTTAGCAACTGTTTCTAATGGCAGACTGTCGTTAGCGACTGTTTCTAATGGCAGACTGTCGTTAACGACTGTTTCTAATGGCAGACTGTCGTTAACGACTACTTCTAATGACAGACTGTCGTTAGCAACTGTTTCTAATAGTAGACTGTCGTTAGCGACTGCTTCTAATGGCAGACTGTCGTTAACGACTACTTCTAATGACAGACTGTCGTTAGTGACTGCTTCTAATGGCAGACTGTCGTTAGCAACTGTTTCTAATAGTAGACTGTCGTTAGTGACTGCTTCTAATGGCAGACTGTCGTTAACGACTGTTTCTAATGGTGGACTGTCGTTAACGACTACTTCTAATGACAGACTGTCGTTAACGACTGTTTCTAATGACAGACTGTCGTTAGCAACTGTTTCTAATGGTGGACTGTCGTTAACGACTGTTTCTTATGGCAGACTGTCGTTAGCGACTGTTTCTTATGGCAGACTGTCGTTAGTGACTGCTTCTAATGGCAGACTGTCGTTAACGACTGTTTCTAATGACAAAAGGGAAGGAAGGAAAGGCACGCAGACGGCGTAATCCTTGAGTGAGCAGTGAATTGCTTCTTGAGGGGGCTAAGGAAGCAGAAGCATAAATACACAAGAACGGAGCTTCATGTCCATCTTTTAGAACAACAGCAGCAGCATCCGGTAGCATCTTTAAAGACAGCATCATCATCCGGTACTTAGGAATGCATTCAGACGAGGTTTGCTGGCATTATGGAGGCTTATCGCTCTTGGAAGACATTGCAGCGAAGCTGATGCATGCGAGTCAAAACACTCGCGAAGATTTTGAATGGCGGACAGTTTTATTGTTGCTTCTTGTGTTTGTAAATTGAGTGAATGCTTGGTACAAGGAGGAATTTTCATTTTAAGTGAAGGCCACAAAAAAAGTCCGTATGAATTTGTGAATAATTAAAGAGGAAATTTAAGAATATTCGAGTTGGAATTAATGCAAATAAAACATTAAATCAATGGAATTTGAGAAATTGGGGCTTGTGCTAACAAGTCGAGGAAAGTCGGAAAGATAAGCAACTTTTCAAAACAGAATAAAATTAAATCAAGTCAGTTGAGTTTTTAAAGAATTTATGCACTTTATATAAACTTTTTAGAATATTTTGAGCTCGATTCGTGCGCTAAATAGGGTGAAATAAAATGATAATTTCCTAATCGTCCGGCCAATGACGCCACCATGCCTCTCTGCCAGAACATCAGCCTGTCCAAGCTGACTGACCAGCAGGTAGCAGGTACTTGATCACCTCGTTGCCTTTAAACTTTTTCTTTACCACTCGGCATCATCAATCATTAATAATGGCTTTTCATTCACGTTTCTTCGACCTCACTCGGTTCAAGAAATGTTTTGCAATCGTCTGAAGCACATTCACCACTGGCTGTTTTAATTTGCAATAGCATCGTCATCATCATCATCATCATTATCATCATCATCAGAAGTGAGAGAGGCGTTTGAGTTGTTTGACAAGGACCAGAGTGGCTTCATCAACAGCAAGGCGAGATGCTTCCGTGTGACTCATTCATTTCATGAAGACGTCATTAAAATCTCAGTGACCTCCCTCCTTCCCCCTCCCTTCCTCGCACAACTACCCCCTCACACATCAACTCCTCCTTCCCCTTCCCTTCCACAACAACTGCTCCCTCACACATCAATTTCTCCTTCCCCCTCCCTTCCACAACAACTGCTCCCTCACACTTCAACTTCTTCCCGCAGGAACTGGGCATGGTGATGCGCTCTCTGGGCCAGAACCCCACCGAGCAGGAGCTGATGGACATGATCAACGAGGTGGACGAAGATGGTGCGTTCTGGTGATGATTGTAGTTCTGCAACTGGCTACCATCAAAGCATGCAAACCACAATTGTAGTTTTTGAGATTTTATAAACAACAATCGCAACTGGAGTCTTGACGATGAAGAGAACAACTTCTTACACCGATTAGAGCATTTTCAGTTGCGAGTGATGCTCCAATGAACTGCACAAGTCCTCCACTGTGCACAAGCCCTCCACTGTGCACAAGCCCTCCACTGTGCACAAGCCCTCCACTGTGCACAAGTTCTCCACTGTGCACAAGCCCTCCACTGTGCACAAGCCCTCCACTGTGCACAAGCCCTCCACTGTGCACAAGCCCTCCACTGTGCACAAGCCCCCCACAGTGCACAAGCCCTCCACTGTGCACAAGCCCCCCACTGTGCACAAGCCCTTCACAGTGCACAAGCCCCCCCACTGTGCACACCTCCTTGCGTCGAGTTCCACTGATGAGGCCTGATAAGCCCTCTCTATTGATTTTGCAAGCAGACCACTTCCCGCATTCCTAATCGAGACCGCTTCACACACAACCTTTTCATATTTTTTAGCTTCTTTTTCCATTCAGTTTTGATTTTACAAAAAAGTATAAAGTGTTTTTTTAAACAATTTGGAAGCTCTTTCAATCTTAGCGCAAAAAGACAATTTAATTCGAATCTGCAGAGAGTTGAAGGCTTCCTTGCGGCGTCAACTCTCAAGAAAGCACTCGCTCAACCGTTCAAACACTCGCCAATCTCTCACAAGCCCAAATGGTCCTTCACCCTATTTCTACCACTCCCTTCACCACTCTTCCTTCCACCACCCCTCCTTCCACCATCACCACTTCCTTCCACCACATCCTCCCTCCACCTCTCTTTCTTCCACCCCTCCTTCCACCATCTCTCCCTCCACCACTGCCTCCTCCACCATCCCTCCTCCAACATCTCTCTCCACCACCCCTCCTCCACCACTCCCTCCTCCACCACTCCCTTCTCCACCCCTCCTTCCACCATCTCTCCCTCCACCACTCCCTCCTCCACTCCCTCCACCACTCCCTCCTCCACCACCACTTCTTCCACCACTCGCGACAGGCAGTGGCACGGTCGACTTCGCTGAGTTCCTGAACATGATGGCGAAGAAGATCGAAGGCACTGACTCGGTCGAAGATGAAATCAAGGAGGCGTTCAGAGTCTTCGACAATGAGAGCCAGGTCTGCCACGCCCTCGACTCGCTTATGAGAATGTGGCATTTTTAATGAGAGACACATGATTATGATGATGATGACGAATGTTGTCGTAGCGGCCTATAACCCGGTAAGACTTCAAGGCCACTTAGGCTGCAAATCTTCATTCACGCCTAATGGTTACTGAGGCATCGCTTGCATGGGAGACTGTGAACTGACTCAGCGAATTGACAGGGCCAAATCAACACGAGTGAGTTCCGCTTCGTGATGAGGAACATCGGAGCAGAGATGACGGAGGAGGAGATCGAGGAGATGATCGAGGAGGCTGACCACGACCATGATGGCTTCATCAGCTACGAAGGTGCTTGGTGGTGTTGGAGGGGTGGGTGGGTGGGTGGGTGGGTGGGTGGGTGGGTGGGTGGGTGGGTGGGTGGGTGGGTGGGTGGGTGGGTGGGTGGGTGGGTGGGTGGGTGGGTGGGTGGGTGGGTGGGTGGGTGGGTGGGTGATGTTGGATGGATGGGTGGATGTGGCGAAGTGGGAAGGTTGATGGATGGAGAGAGGTTTTAAAATGCGTTTGTTATTTGGAGCTATTGACGAGTTGCAGCCTCTAGAACACTCTGGCAGAGGCTTTTCCGCACAGAATTGATTGTTTTGTTGAGCAGATGTTTTTTGAAACTCCAAAAGTCGCATAATGTCGATGGCCACTTCTCGCTCAGATGGTGCACTGTAATTGAAAAGAAAAACTCAAGAACAAATATTCCCACATTCTAGAAATCTTGCTCTATTTTTAATTCGTTGTTTCTTTTTTTCCTCTTCCATTTCTTTCTCATATTGGCGATCGATACCTTATTACTCTTGGCATCTCTTTTCTTATCTTTCTTCCTTCACAAGGAGAACCAAGCTCCAACAATAATGGGTGCAAATTAAAGCACTTTTAAAATTTTATAAAACTATTAAACCCTTGAAAAGACGTTCTATTAAGTTTATGTTTTTCAAAAAGATTATAAAAATTTTCTTGTTTGATGTTTACAGCCTGACCTTACAAGTTCAACTGAACTAACTTCTTTCACCTTCTTTTGCAGAATTCGCAGCCCTTCTCTGCATCAACAAAGTGTGAATTGTCAAGAAAAATGCAAGATCTACATATGCAAACATTCGGTTTCCATTTTCCAGATTGTTCTTTTCAAATCTTCTTTTTGTGCATCAACAGTTTTTTGCATTTTGCCTTTCGCGCACTATTCAATTAGATGTTGTGAATGCGATTTGTTGCACATATTGGACACTTCTACACATTTCATTTGATTAATTCCTATTTGAATTTTGTTCTTTGTTTCATGACACTTCATAGACTCGCTTTTTCAATAAACTCAGAGGCATTTATCTTCAAGCTTGTGTTCACGGTGTTCAAAGCGTGTAGTCTCCATGAGTGAAAGGGTGGCCGAGTGGTACACGTCAAGCGGCTTAAGTTATATAACTTCAATTCCCACGCACCATAGAAGGAAAAGAAGATGGAAGCTGTCAAGAGCAACTCGATATTTTTATTTTTGCCTACGATGAACTAACTGCTCATTGGAAACGTTTACGTTTTTAGATTCCGTAGGAGCCCTGCAAGAGCTTCACGAACTTTGAAGGACTTCTAACGTGCTATGAACATAATAATAAAGTAGATATACTATATAGTATATATATATATATATATATATATATATATATATATATATATATATATATATATATATATATATATATATATATATATATATATATATATATATATATATATATATATATATATATATATATATATATATATATATATATATATATATATATATATATATATATATATATATATATATATATATATATATATATATATATATATATATATATATATATATATATACATATATGGCAATGAAATATTGTAAAGGACATTGCTCAATGAAGATGCTGTTTCTATAGAATATATAAAAATATATAGTAAAAATTTTATTTATTTATTTTATTTATTAACTTTTTTTATAAGTAAATGACTTATTAATTAAAATAATTTTATCTTTTAGTTGTACTTTAAGGACTATTAATAGACGGCACTGTCGACTTGTATCGCTTATAGTGGGTCTGTTTTTTGTGAATGGGCTTTTTCCTTCTTTAACAGAATAATATGTTATAATATAATAATATAAAACTAATTTATCGACATTTCAAAATAGAATGTTTGGTTATATACTTTGAGTTTGTACAGTTTTTTTTTACTCTAAAGTTTGTAACGGACTGATCTAATCAAATAATTTCATTGATAAATTCACTAATCGTTTTTATTTTGCAATAAAAATAAAATTATAAAAAGATAGTAAACTTACCTATCGTCCATGTATTTGTAACGACAAAGCCAGCTCTAGTAGTTGTAGGGCGTGTTAGAATGGGTGTTCTGTCGAGGTCGTTCGGAGGCTGATTCTCAGGAATACTTTTAGGACAAACAACATCTTTCTGAAAATGACTGAACGGTGACAGACGAACAATTTATTTTAACGTTTTGTTTGATTATGAAAGAGAACTCCGGTGAGAATGCTCTTGGAGAAAAAATAAAACAGAAACAGTAAGTTTTAACTTTCAACATTTTCAAGAAAAGCAATTTATTATTATTTTGAATATATGAATAAAATATCAAAATGTGCTTATGTCAGCATTTGCTAGCATTTGAGACCATCCATGCACCATGATGCTTTCCCGTCAGGCAGCTGGTGCAGGTGAAGGCGCAGGTGATGCGGTGGGACGAGAGCACGGGCCTGTGGGGGCAGTGTGTGGGTGGTGGCATGAGCATGGTGTCGCTGTGCAAGATCTTCGAGACAGTGCACCTGCTTGAGACCAAGGCAGGAGAAGACATTGGAGAGGTGCTCAAGGACAAAGCTTCCAAGTCACTGCCTCCCTCCCCACTGCACACCATCATACCACCGCCATCTCCTGGTGCTGCCATACCAACAATCTGCCATGCCAAGCTCTCCCACCAGCTCAAGCCTCCACCTCCTTCCTTGCACATCAGCTTCGCAACCACCGTTGCCTCAGCCCTCCAAGCCACTGCTACTCCAGCCCTCCAAGCCACTGCTTCTCCAGCACTTCAAGCCACTGCTTCTCCAGCACTTCAAGCCACTGCTACTCCATCCCTCTCCATTGCTAATCCATCACTCCTTTCCCCTCCCTTCCAATACTGCATCTTGGCACACAGGATCACCGACAAAGCTGTGAGATTATCTATTCAAATTATTCTTTTTATCTTTCATGCACAAACACAAACACACAATTAGAGACCGACCGAAATTTGGTTCGGTTTCGGTTTCGGCGCCGAAATTGCCAATTTTCTTTGTTTCGGCCATTTTTCGGTTTCGGCCGAATCTAATTTTACACTTTCGGCCATTTTTCGGTTTCGGCCGAAAATAATTTTGTAATTTCGGCTCAATTTCGGTTTCGGCCGAAATGGATCTCATATTTACAGAAAAACCGAAATTTTTATTTATTTATGTAGTTTATCTGATATATCTGTATCCTCAATCGAACTATTAAGTTCGGATTCGATTCTCTATTAGATATCTATTAGTTATCGTGGTTGATTGATTTATGGGTGTCATCAGACTAATTATTCGAATAACATATACAAGCATCTGGAACAACAATTATGTATTTGATATTTAAGTAAATTGGGATACGTTCAATGATAATATTTAACAAAACATTTGTTTAAAAAATGTTATTGTCAAAAGTAAGTATCTGTATATCCTCAATCGAACTCGAATTATTAAGTTTGGGTTCGATTCTCATCTCTATTAGATATCTATTAGATGTGATGGGAAAGTTAAATGCATCTTTGGCAATGATCCAGAGGGTCAATTTATTAGAGGTACACACACACACACTCAAACACACACACACACACACACACACACACACACACACACACACACACACACACACACACACACGTTATTCGAATAAGATATACAAGCATGTGGAATTCTAGATATCCATGCTTTGAAAAACACTGTATATAAGTCGAAAGAACGAGAAGATTTGGCTTCGATTAATTAATTCAAAAATAAATTGTGAGAATGTCGTTGAATCCTATTTGGAAGTTTTTTACAAAATGTCAGTCTGACCAAAGCAAACATTAACTTTAACTTTTATTTTTTTGCTTAAAATATACGCTTGTTTGGATTTACTTATTAAACTGGCATTGTCATCATTAAATACTATTTTTTCATTTTTGATAAAAGTTGGGAAAAATTTCGGTTTCGGCTTCAGTTTCGGCCGAAAATCTTATCACAATTTCGGTTTAATTTCGGTTTCGGCCGAAATTTGATATTCAATTTCGGCTTAATTTCGGTTTCGGCCGAAAATGGGATTTTAATTTCGGCCTAATTTCGGTTTCGGCCGAAATAAAAATATCTGTTTCGGTCGGTCTCTACACACAATTAACCACCTATATTAACTCTTATGCACACACACTCACACACAAACACACACACATCCATACACACACACATCCACACGCACATATCCACACGCACACACACACAAACATGTACAGACACTGATAGAGTGTGCGATGAGCAGTGACTTGGAGTACAGCAGGGCGACTCGCAGCATGCTGCATCACTGGTCGGTCGCCAGGTGTCGCTACGGCCTCACCTTCCAGTCCTCCCACGAGGCCGCTCTCTTCCAAACAGCTGTTCTCGATGCTCTCGACGTCTTGAAATGTGTGTGTGTGTGTGTGTGTGTGTGTGTGTGTGTGTGTGTGTGTGTGTGTGTGTGTGTGTGTGTGTGTGTTTGTGTGTGTGTGTGTGTGTGTGTTTGTGTGTGTGTGTGTGTGTGTGTGCGCGTTTGTTTGTGTGTGTCTTTTGAAAATTAAAATGCGTATTTATCTTTTCGTCCAGGTCAGAAACAAGAGAGTGCCTACCATGTGAGTTCCAGTGCTTCGAAGCTTGTCATTGTCATCATCATCGTCGTTTTCATCGTCATCATCATCTTCATCGTCTTCATCATCGTCGACGTCATCATCATCATCTTCATCGTCTTCATTATCATCATCTTCATCATCGTCAACATAGTGTATCTATTTATATTCATCATGCACTCTTCATCTTTATCATCATCATCATTATCACCTCTGCACCATCCTCCCTGCAGGAGGTTTTCTGGATACCAGCCTCACCTTCACTGCCTTTGAGCGACAAGCACCATTGCACGTCGAGCAAGGCGACTTCAAGATTCAAGTCGTCGTCATCAAGCCTCCACCAATACTCATCCTCTTCCTTCTTCCCTGCCACCTTCAACACTCCCATCTCGGCAGCAGCAGCAGTCAGTACGGACGAGCATCTGCCTCCTCTGGTGCTCTCACAACCATCGCGACGACCACTGCCGCCCTGCACGCCTGACCACCCACCACTGCCCCCTTTCGGCTCTCCTTTGGAGAGTAAGAAGGAAGATGGGGAGGAGGAGGAGGAGGAGGAGGAGGAGGATTTGGTGGTGCCTCCTCCCAGACTGGTGCATGGGCAGACGTCTGTGTGCATGACTCATCGCAAGCCTCGAGCCGTCACTCCCCCCTCCACTGTCCCCTCCGAACACCACGTCATCCTCCTCTCCCATCTGCCCTCTCTCCAGTCGAAAACCCCCCTTTCTTCCTTCTCACTATCTCCTCAAAAAAACACCACCCCCTGCAAACGGGTCACCCTGGACAATTTCAAATACTCTCACAAAATCACATGTGGCAGCGAGGTATCGAGGGGCGAGGAGGAGGAGGAGGAGGAGGAGGATGAGGTGTTTGTGGATACTCGACGACAGAGCACAGCAACGGAGTCTTACGTGCATCTGACGAAGCACTCTCCTGTGGCTGCAGTGGTGCCTTCCTGCTCCAAGCACGACTACAGCTACCCCACCCTGCACCTCTCTTCCTCACTAGCCGCCTCTCATTCCAAGCCCCGCATCTCTTTGCCCCTCTCCTACTCCTCCACCAGAGGCCTCCTCTCTTCCACACACCCCTCTTCCACCACCCTCCACGTCATCCACCCTCCCTCCATCCTGCCCAGGAAAGCGCCCAAGCACTGCAGCCTCCTCTGCTGCTTCTCCTGCAGACACTCGAGCAGCAGCAGACGAGGCACCAGCAGCTGCAGCACTGCTCCCCTCAGGACCAGGTGCTTCTACTGCCAGGAGTTCTTCACCTCAGGCGACAGGGCCGTCTGCAAGGACGCGCCAGACAAGCACCTGGAGCGCATCAAGACGCTCACCTGCTACCGACGTCTGCAGGCCGCCTTGTACCTGTGTGGCGCCAATGCAGACGAGGCCTCAGAGGGCAGTGGTCAGTGCAGGAAGTGTCTGGTCACCTCGCTGGTCTGTCTGGCCCTGCCTTGCTTGTGCCTCTACCTGCCTCTGAAGGCCTGTCACGCCTGCTCCTCCAACGCCCCCACTCATCAACGTGATATTAACAATTGAGTACCTTCCTTTCTTCTTTTCTTCCTTCCTTCCTTCCTTCCTTCCTTTCTTCCTTCCTTCCTTCCTTCCTTCCTTCCTTCCTTCCTTCCTTCCTTCCTTCCTTCCTTCCTTCCTTCCTTCCTTCCTTCCTTCCTTCCTTCCTTCCTTCCTTCCTTCCTTCCTTCCTTCCTTCCTTCCTTCCTTCCTTCCTTCCTTCCTTCCTTCCTTCCTTCCTTCCTTCCTTCCTTCCTTCCTTCCTTCCTTCCTTCCTTCCTTCCTTCCTTCCTTCCTTCCTTCCTTCCTTCCTTCCTTCCTTCCTTCCTTCCTTCCTTCCTTCCTTCCTTCCTTCCTTCCTTCCTTCCTTCCTTCCTTCCTTCCTTCCTTCCTTCCTTCCTTCCTTCCTTCCTTCCTTCCTTCCTTCCTTCCTTCCTTCCTTCCTTCCTTCCTTCCTTCCTTCCTTCCTTCCTTCCTTCCTTCCTTCCTTCCTTCCTTCCTTCCTTCCTTCCTTCCTTCCTTCCTTCCTTCCTTCCTTCCTTCCTTCCTTCCTTCCTTCCTTCCTTCCTTCCTTCCTTCCTTCCTTCCTTCCTTCCTTCCTTCCTTCCTTCCTTCCTTCCTTCCTTCCTTCCTTCCTTCCTTCCTTCCTTTCTTTATTTCTTCCTTCCTTTTTTTCTTTTTTTTG
This sequence comes from Piscicola geometra, assembly GCA_943735955.1. NCBI lineage: Eukaryota > Metazoa > Annelida > Clitellata > Hirudinida > Piscicolidae > Piscicola > Piscicola geometra. The sequence continues at coordinate 4,416,048 of OX030959.1, read as the reverse complement.
TTTAAATTTTCGAAAGTTTAGTTTCACAGTATTTTGATGATTTTTTGGTGATGATAATTAACTTTTAAGCATCTGTATTTGCATGTATGCATGCATGTGTGGAAGACAATTTATTTTTTTTGAAGGAATTTTCTAGATTGTTTTTTTGAGAATTGTTGAACGATTTCTCGATCCAGCGCAGACGACAAGCACCACAAACTACATGCACAACTCCTTCTAGGCACCTCCTCAAAAGCACCCTCAAACACAACATTCACCCTCCCTCCTTAGGCTGCACCCAAACGCCTGACTATTTTTATACTTTCAAATGTCATTCACTTCTTGTCCTCATATTTTATACATTATTTTTACTTTTTTATGAAATTGTATGTTTGAGTTTGTGTATGTGCGTGCTTGCGTGCATGTGTGTGTGCGTGTATAACTTGAAGCCATCACTTTTAATGACTCAAGTTGTCACAAGGAAGACGAGTCTGTATAGCCGCATTAAAATTAAACTTAAATATCAAGCATTTGTAATTACAGCAAGTAGCATTCACGCATGCGTGCGTCTGTTGCACGTGATTACTTGTTGCTTGTGCACGTGAAAGACAGCGACTGATTGCATCCTCGTTGCTTTCAGCTTCAGGCGAGGTCTCGGTGCTTGCACCCTTCTTCCGTCTTTGTCTTGTGATACTTTTTTAAGTTTTGCTTGTGCCATCATCATCATCATCACCGTCATTAGGATCATCATCGTCTGCATCATCATGATCATCACCGTCATTAGGATCATCATGATCATCACCGTCATTAGGATCATCATGATCATCACCGTCATTAGGATCATCATGATCATCACCGTCATTAGGATCATCATGATCATCACCGTCATTAGGATCATCATGATCATCACCGTCATTAGGATCATCATGATCATCACCGTCATTAGGATCATCACCGTCAGCATCATCATCATCACTTATCATCATCATCATCACCGTAATCGTTCTCTTCTTTCGCAGACACCATGCCAGTTCTTGTTGTTATGCAAGGGGTAAGTTTCTAAGTTAAAGCGTGTGCTGGGGCAGGCTTGTTACGACATCATCATCATCACCACCCTCGAGGCACCTTCCTCTTCTGAGAATTGATTTGTCGTTGCTTGCTGCGGTCTCCGAGCATCAAGAGGCACCCTCTCAACTATGTAGGCACCCTCTCAACTATGTAGGCACCCTCTCAACTATGTAGGCACCCTCTCAACTATGTAGGCACCCTCTCAACTATGTAGTCACCCTCTCAACTATGTAGGCACCCTCTCAACTATGTAGTCACCCTCTCAACTATGTAGGCACCCTCTCAACTATGTAGTCACCCTCTCAACTATGTAGGCACCATCTCAACTATGTAGGCACCCTCTCAACTATGTAGGCACCCTCTCAACTATGTAGGCACCCTCTCAACTATGTAGGCACCCTCTCAACTATGTAGGCACCCTCTCAACTATGTATTCACCCTCTCAACTATGTAGGCACCCTCTCAACTATGTAGGCACCCTCTCAACTATGTAGTCACCCTCTCAACTATGTAGGCACCATCTCAACTATGTAGGCACCCTCTCAACTATGTAGGCACCCTCTCAACTATGTAGGCACCCTCTCAACTATGTAGGCACCCTCTCAACTATGTAGGCACCCTCTCAACTATGTAGGCACCCTCTCAACTATGTAGGCACCCTCTCAACTATGTAGGCACCCTCTCAACTATGTAGGCACCCTCTCAACTATGTAGGCACCTTCTCAACTATGTAGGCACCCTCTCAACTATGTAGGCACCCTCTCAACTATGTAGGCACCCTCTCAACTATGTAGGCACCCTCTCAACTATGTAGTCACCCTCTCAACTATGTAGGCACCCTCTCAACTATGTAGGCACCCTCTCAACTATGTAGGCACCCTCTCAACTATGTAGGCACCCTCTCAACTATGTAGGCACTCTCTCAACTATGTAGGCACCCTCTCAACTATGTAGGCACCCTCTCAACTATGTAGGCACCCTCTCAACTATGTAGGCACCCTCTCAACTATGTAGTCACCCTCTCAACTATGTAGGCACCCTCTCAACTATGTAGGCACCCTCTCAACTATGTAGGCACCCTCTCAACTATGTAGGCACCCTCTCAACTATGTAGGCACTCTCTCAACTATGTAGGCACCCTCTCAACTATGTAGGCACCCTCTCAACTATGTAGTCACCCTCTCAACTATGTAGGCACCCTCTCAACTATGTAGGCACCCTCTCAACTATGTAGGCACCCTCTCAACTATGTAGGCACCCTCTCAACTATGTAGGCACTCTCTCAACTATGTAGGCACCCTCTCAACTATGTAGGCACCCTCTCAACTATGTAGTCACCCTCTCAACTATGTAGGCACCCTCTCAACTATGTAGGCACCCTCTCAACTATGTAGGCACCCTCTCAACTATGTAGGCACCCTCTCAACTATGTAGGCACCCTCTCAACTATGTAGGCACCCTCTCAACTATGTAGTCACCCTCTCAACTATGTAGGCACCCTCTCAACTATGTAGTCACCCTCTCAACTATGTAGGCACTCTCTCAACTATGTAGGCGCCCTCTCAACTATGTAGGCACCTTCTCAACTATGTAGGCACCATCGCAAGGTGATTATGGCGCAGACGTTCTGTTGAATTGTAACTTTTCAATGTTGAGAATTCTTTGTCGCTTCGCCATTTCTGTAGTGGCGTCAAGGGCAAGCTCTCCGCAGACCTCTTCTCAACCTCACCATATCATGCGACTTTGCTGCTGTCTTAGCAACACATGTATAAATTCTATGCAAATTAATCAACTTGCAGGATTTTATTATTTTTGCATTGTTTTTCCTAAATATTTTGTCATTATTATTAGCATTGTTTATGTATATTGCTGTTATCAGCATTATTTGTGTTCATTATTTTTACTTTACAAATATTTCTATCAATATCAATAATAATTATTAATGAAAATCGTTCTTAGTAAGTCATCATCGTCTTCCATTGCAATACATACACTTCAATATATACACTACAATACATACACTACAATACATACACTACAATACATACACTACAATACATACACTACAATAAATACACTACAATACATACACTACAATATATAAATTACAATACATACACTACAATACATACACTACAATATATACATTGAGAAGCACTATACAATACAATATATACACTACAATACATACATCAATATATGCACTACAATACATACATCAATATATACACTAAGATGCACTATACAATACAACGAATGATATCCTGGCATTTCGGCATGCACGCCTAGCTGCTTTCCTGCGAGGAGGGTGCGGCTCAATCTTTGCACACAGCACGGCGTCAATGGCTGTCTCTTAATTGAAGGCTTCAAGAACACCTGATCGCTCTCCTGCTGTGCTAATCGCGCCTCCTGCAGTCTTCTGTAGCGGCCTCTGTCGCAAGCTCGCATGCATTCAGATGAATGGCACGTTATGTGGCCTTGCCAACGTTGCCATCTCTGGCGAGGATTCGAAGGCTGCCAGCGGGAAGGCCTCTGAGGAAGACTTCAAAGACTAAAAGGTGTGCTTCTTTGAATGAAGTCGCTTCTTTCTTTTTGAAAAGACATGAATGATGGTGAATGGAGGAGCTTGAACTCGGAGACTGACTGCTACGACAACCAGATCCTTCCTGCCCAGACCGACTTCCTCGCAGGAATAACTCGGTGCTTTATGGAACAAGTTATAGGATATCGGCAACTATTATCTTATTCTCTGTCACTACTCATTCTATTTTCACGCACGTCTTGCTCTTGCAGTGTGCCACTCTTAACACCGCTTGGCTCTATGCAGGGCTGTTGAGAGGGCACTCAAGGTGGTAGGGGAGGGGTCTAACTTGGTCACAGTGAAGGCAGTGTGACTAGCAACTTGTTAGCGAAGTGAGCGATCACTATGGGTGATGTTTAGAATGGACATTTGCTGTTGTGTGTGTCTGGTGCGGTGGTCTGATGCAGCTAAAAGTGCCTTTGGAACGCTAAGAGGAAGTATTTTTGCTGGCTTGATGCAAGGCGGTGTAGCATTCGGTCTTTTTGGACAAGTGTCAGTCGTGAACGATTCTGATTTGTAAAACTCGCTTCCCTTGTTGCATGCATGTCTTCTTATTAATTCTTTCTTGCAATTATTACCATTGTAATTATCATCATATTCTTTTTATTATTACGAGTAAATTATTTTTCTGATCAACGTCAAACAGTACTGTATATATCTTCAGAGTATTTCTTACGCGGCACTAATATGGAAGGCGAGTTTGTTGAATCTGCCAGCAATAAGCGAAACCTTGAAGCTTTGTGTCGCTCGTTGAGCTGCATGTTCTCGTTAAAGTTAGTCTTTTCATCATCGCTTCAAACACACAGAAAACGATTGAGTTAGGGTTACGTTTTGTATTTTTACGCTTAATAAACCAATAAACTAGAAAATGTGTCACTTCTCAGGCCATTTTTAGCAAGCCTTGCCGATCCACAACTTGCCGATCCACAACTTGGCGCTTCATTGGCTCCCGTGCAAATGGAGAGCGTGCTCGCCTACCTGAAGCAAAAGCAAATCTTGATTCGCTCTTTTCCGAAGTATCGGCATGAAAATTACTTTAGAATCTGAACTTTAGATGTGTCTTTAGCGCTCGTCTGTGACGTTTCAAAGCGTAAAAAACAATATTTACACATTTTGCAATTAACTTGTTCTGAAATATGTAAGGAACTAGCCAAGACCATCCTGTTTTACCTTTAATAGAGTTCGTACAATTGGAGAAACGTAAGATCTAGCAGCCTTGATTGGTTCTGCTCAAGCGAAGGATGGACAAGCTGAAGCAGACCTTGTTGGCGCGACATGAAGACCAGATCGAGCAACTGGGCCTTCTAAATGAAGTAAGAGGATGCTCGAGTGACTGAGTCATGAGGGGTTCACTTCTTCGCAAGTGTTTCCTCGCTTCAACATCTAAAAGATATTTTCCATATTTTCATGCTGTGTGCTATTTGAAGTAGTTCTATAATGGTCGAGCTAGGAGTTAGTGAAAGCGGGCATTTGGTGGTTTAAAAATATACTTTTGTGAAATTAGTTCATCAGGACTATAAAATAGCTTAAAGAGAGTTTAAACTTTAAAACTTGAACTTTTACACGATCTTAAATTTATAAACTCTTGTAAGAAAATTATTCAACTGGCAAAAACGCCTAGGCATCCGATGAAAACACTCTGAACTGGACCACTCGTCTGACAGGCTTTTTGGTCTGCGTCACTCTGGGAATCATCCTGAGCACCGCGGTGAGAAAGACGTCCTTGTCGATGATCTTCGAAGTTAATTCTTGAACGATTTAAATAGAAATGGCATGAACAAACATTCAGACTGATTGAATTAATGGTTGATAGAACTAATGGTTGATGGAACTAATGGTTGATGGAACTAATGGTTGATGGAACTAAAGGTTGATGGAACTAATGGTTGATGGAACTAATGGTTGATGGAACTAATGGTTGATGGAACTAATGGTTGATGGAACTAATGGTGGATGGAACTAATGGTTGATTAACTAATGGTTGATTAACTAATGGTTGATTAACTAATGTTACCACTGGAAGGGCACGCTCTTCTTGCTGGTTCCCGGCATAGGAGGTCTCAGAATTTTCATCCTCTTCTACACATTGGGCAACTTGACAACGATAGGAAGGTCAGAGCGAACAATAAATGCTTGAGATCTCATGCCACATTGACTCATTCCTCGCCAACAGCTCTGTCTTCTTGATGGGTCCGATGAGGCAGTTCGAAAGGATGTTCGAGGAGAAGCGCCTTGTGGCCACCCTCCTTTTCTTCGCCTGCCTCGTCCTCACTCTCCTCTCTGCTCTCTTGGTGCGTGCTAATTCAATTCCATCAACTCATCAAGACCACTTCACAGTATCGGTAAGGCCAAACCGTTGGAGACCCAGCGCAAGTTGCCTCTGCACCAGGACAATCTCCTCTATGAACTAACTTTGCCATTCAAACAGTTGAGGAGCGTCGTTTTTGCGGTGATCTTTTGCGTCCTGCAGAGCCTCTCGTTCGCCTGGTACTCCATCTCCTACATTCCCTTCGCCAGGCACGTCTTCAAACGCTACTCGTTTCATTTGAGATTCGGGATGCAATTAACTGTAGACAATATATTAGATTTATTAGATTTTCTATTTATTTTACTTTTTTTGAACAAATTGGGTATCCAGGTACCCAGGTACCTTAATTATTTGTTCACAGAGTACATAAATAAAATTTACTCTTTTCTTCAACCTCAGAAATGTCGTCAAGAATATGCTTGCCACGTGTCTTGATGTATAAAGGCACAGCGTCATCGAGCGTCTAGTGCAGTCTCCCACTACATTTGTCCGCTTGTCTTTTCAATTATCAATTCTTTTTTCATTTTTAGAAAAGTGTTAATAATAAAAATTTAATTTTTTTACAATACCCCCTGCTTCATGAATGAGGCACGGGATACCCTCGAATAATCACCGCCTTCAGTTGAGTTGCCACACCAGCGATGAAGCATCCGAGAGGCACTGCATTGAGGCCTTCTTCTTTGCATTAAGTGCAGCTTTCCTCTGCAGTATTGACGACAGAACTTAGGCGACAGTGGGAATCGAAGCCACGGCCGTGAGTCGAACGCCAAGCGTTTTTATTTTTCTTGTTTAATTCACGGTCAGCTCTTAAAAATGAAGAAAAAGAATGTTTTAATTTTGTGGGCCAGTGTTTGACACAAGAGTGCTTGCAGATGAAAAGGTTGTCTAGCTGCTCAAGTCGGTTCAAGAACAAAGATATTGTCAAAAATAAAGTTCAACATAAAATAATTGAACAGATCATTTTTCCCAAAAAATATAATTTCTGTATATGCTCATCGAAACGAAAGCTGAATTTAAGATGGCAGTGCATCGAGCCTGAGCGTTGAAAGATCGCCAATCGCTCGCTCATGAAAGCGAGATGTCTAAAGAGTCGATTAGTTAAATAAAGTGGAGCAGGAATCTTTACGTATTGTTCAAATGGCCGCTTGCACGTTATGCTCGGAAGTGCTTGGCGACATCTAGCGATGATTGCGAAACACGAACGACTTCCAAATGTTTGATAATGTGCATAAGCAGTTGAGCCTTGTTTGGAAGGCATCAGTTCGAGTGAAAAACATGTAAAAGTTTAAAGGACTCAGCTGAGCGACCTACAAAGTTCAATTGTTTTTAGGGTCTCTAAGGTGGAGGCAGGAGGGGAAGAGGCTGGGAATCAAGTGTTGAGGTTGGAAGCCAATGATCACAAGAGAGTCTCTGTTACCAAGGTTACTGATTGAAAAGCGTTTGTACTTATTATCGCCATTATTGTTGTTGTTGGCACTGCTGTCGAGAGCTGGTTTGTTCGTTTCTTGGAGGCGTTCGACGACCCTCAAGCAGTGGTAGTGTCTGTGCACGTCTCTCGAGGGCTTTGGCGCTGCTTTGGTCTTGTCTGGAGGGCTGCACACTGGAGGGGAGGGTTGATTGAAGGGCAGTTTCAAACTCAGTGACCTGTGCAGACGTGGTCCTTCAGTTGGAAGAGGAGTGATGTCATGCTGGTAAGTTGAAGTGGTGGTGCTGGTGGTGCTGATGGTAGTGGTGGTGCTGATGGTAGTGGTGGTTGGTGTTGCGTGGGAGGGCCTGAAGTAGAGAGGGAGCGAGAAGAGATTCCGTTGGGCAAGAAGTTTTGGTGGTTGAAGAGGTGGTTGAGATAGTGGTTGAAGGGGTGGTTGAAGGGGTGGTTGAAAGGGTGGTTGAAGGGGTGATTGAAGGGGTGGTTGAGGAGGTGGTTGAAGGGGTGGTTGAAAGGGTGGTTGAGGAGGTGGTTGAAATGGTGGTTGAGGGAGTGGTTGAGGGGGTGGCTGAAGAGGTAGCTGAGGGGGTCTACGATGCAACTGCGGAGTCGACAACGGAAACATCTGGTGTCTCATCATCGAAGAAGTTCTCGAGCGTGGTTGTGGAGAAGTAAAGCCAGGAGGAGCCTGTGGAGGCTTCCTGAAGAGTGCCGAAGGGGATGGAACAGATGGTCTGGTAGATGGTCGCAGTTGAAATGCTTTTGGTGGGAAGGCATGAGTGGCTTGTGTGCTTGTAGGCGTTGTGGAGTAGGTCGGAGAAAAGTGATTGGTCTCACCATGGCAACTCCTCAACTCTCGCCCCTCATCTTGGCGGCAGTGGCTTCTGCAGGGGAATGCGTGGTCTGCGATGGAGCGATGTTGGTGAATGAAAACAACTTTATGGTCAGTGAAGTTGTTATGGCGGTTGCTATATGAGGTTGTTCTTGTTTCGAATTCAGGAGTGAAGGCAGGCATGCTGTTGGCAGTAGTTGCATCTGCAACTGTTCGAGATGGAGCTGTGATGGCGTTAGGAGCTGTGATGGCGTTAGGAGCTCTGATGCTGCTTGTAGGAGCATCGAAAGAGTTCGAAAATGAAAAGTTTCGCGAATTGAAACTGAAGCGTTCACTGATTGCACCATCCTTCGCGAAACGATCAAGTTGTGCAGAGGCCTGGCAGTTGGTATCAAGCATTGGGCTCTTACTGCAAGGGCTTGCGACGACATGAGAAAGGTTAGATGTGCTTGTGAGCAGGCGTGCAAAAGAAGCGGTAGTTTCGTTGCTCGGAACTTCATTAACTTCTGGTAGTTCAGCAGTAGTGTTAATAGTGCCGTGGTTATTGGTGATGGGAGATGTTCGTTCAACAGCATTGTTGCCATGCTTGTTGCCTGCAACGGAGGCTTCATCACTTGGCAGCGTCTTGCGGCACAACAAGCCCTCATCGACATAAACGCCACCACTAAATATTGCAGCGTCTGGTGGGATGCGATGGTTGCCATTGGAAACGCCTGGGATGAGGCTGCTTTGCTGCGACTCAAGCTTCGTGCCGTGCTGCCTCCTGCACTCGAGAGAAGCATCCTTGAAGTCATGGTTGTGATCCTGAAAAGTAAGAAGAGGATGCTGCCGAGGAGAAAAATGATGATGGTGCTGATGATGATCAAGATTCATTTCGCCATCCGACTTTGTTTCTGACACCCTTCCTTCATAAGCCTTGCTTCTCAGATAAACTCTCCTAAGCCGAGTTCTTTTGTTGCTGATGTTGTTGTTGTTGTTGCTGTTGTTGCTGTTGTTGCTAATGTTGTTGTTGATGTAGTTGTGGTTGTTTGTAGGGTTTGTTTGATCTGCATCGCCAGTAGTTATGTTTCTCATTGCGTTTTCCAAATGCAACACGTTTGCATAATTATTGCTTCTATTATTATTATTATTATTATTGTTATTGCTATTATTTATATTATTATTATTATTATTATTATTTTCTAAAATAGTTTCTTTATTTTTATGACTAACTCCTTCATTAGCATCAACAAAGAGTTTGTGCTCGTTGCCAGCAGACGGCCTTGTTCGGAGACGCTTGTGTGTGCAGTAGCTGCCTCCCCCCCTCCCCTGCTCCTCCCCTTCCCTGCCTCCCCCCCTCCCCTGCTCCCCCCCACCAACATCACATGAACGATTGACCATACCATCACTATCATGACCATAAGTAGGGTTAAAAATTGGAGCATTGTTATCATAACCTTTTGTATCATCATCAAGAGCATCATTCCTATGCAACGCACGCCTTCTGATTCTCGGATAATTCTGCGAGAAGCAATTTTTTCCGTTCTGCTTTGCAAAAGGCAAGAGTTTCTCATTATCATTATCCTCATTTTTGTTAATAGTAGTAGTACCGGCGGTGGTAGTAGTAGTAGTAGCAATAGTAGTTTTAGTAGTAGTAGTAGTAGTAGTAGTAGTAGTAGAAGTAGTAGTAGTAGTAGTAGTAGTAATAGTAGTAGTAGTAGTAGTAGTAGTAGTAGTAGTAGTAGTAGTAGTAGTAGTAGTAGTAGTAGTAGTAGTAGTAGTAGTAGTAGTAGTAGTAGTAGTAGTAGTAGTAGGAGTAGTAGTGGTAGTAGTAGTAGTAGTAGTATTGTTTATGTTCTCCACACCACTAGTCTCGCTTTTGATGTTCATTCTATTGTTAGTTTCATTCTTGCACTTGTTGTTATTGCGAAATATGACGTCATCACCATTATCATAACCTTCGAGACTTGCTTTTCTAGAAGCAAAATCAAAAGATCGTAGCTGAGGAAGAGGAGGAGGAGGAGGAGAGAGGGGAGAAGAAGGAGGAAAAAGAGGAGAGAAAAGAGGAGAGAAAAGAGGAGAATAAGGAAAAGAAAGAGGATGAGTGAGAGAAGGAGGATGAGAAGGAAGAGTGAGAAGAGAGAAGGGATGGTTTGGAGAGGGGTTGGGAGAGAGACTGGTAGATGTTTGTAGATGCAGTGAGTCTCGAAGGTCTGCAGAGACGCTCATGCTGCAGGCAGGCCTTTGCTGCTCCTCACATACATCATTATCAGCACTCTTCTCTTCTGAAGCACCTTTTCCAAGGCAGTTACCAGCACCGCTGCCCTCACTGACGTTGTCATAGTGACTGGCGTACATGCTGAAGCCCAGACTGCTCATGCGCACGAGCACTTTGGCTTTCAGGTGCTGCAGCTTCGACCTCCGAGGCACCTCCGCCAAGAGGCCCTTTCTTTTGGCGAAGGAGACCAACTGCTTGCGGAAGGCCCTGTTCGTGAGGGTGACTCCTCTGCTCTTCTTGAGGACGGCCACAGCCTCCAGGAAGTGCAAGCCTTCGTGGCTGATGAGGAACGCCATCGCCACTGCTGCACTGCGGTTGACGCCCATGTTGCAGTGCACCAGCACCTTGCCTCCACCCTGCCTCGCCTGCTCGATGAAGGCGCTGGTTTGTTCGAAGTGGACGCTGATGTCATACTCCTCCTTGTCTTCGGCGGGGATGGCCAGGTAGCCCTCGATGCCACTGCCTGGCGGGTAAGTGCTCTCCAGGGGGTTGGTCCTCCTCTTGGAAGGCGCGCAGTTGAGCACGTGGTTGATCTCAAGATGCGCCAAGTTCTCCCAGTCGTCTGCGTTTTTCTGGTTGCCAATGTAGAGATGGTCGGTGAGTTGGGAGATGTGAGCGGGAAAAGGGGGTCGTGGCATGGCGGGGTTAGGAAACAATATTTCTCTCATCTTTCTTAACCACACTGCTTCTTCAGTCCTGTTCTGCAAATCCTCCATCGACATCCACTTCCCCACCCTGCCTTCCACCACCTCATGTCCTTCATTGCCACCAGTCCTCCTCCTCTCCAGACTCGACTGTCTGTAGAAGTTTCTCAGGTTGATCATTTGGTCCTCTGGCATGCACTACCTCAAAGCACGTTTGTTTTCACATTCATCAGAGGCACTAACAAACTCGAAGGTTGTTTACTCGATGTTTGTATGTTCTCTTTCACACAGTCCTGCATCGTATTCAGCACTATTAAGTCACTTAAATATACAAAAATTTATGCGATATATTTAATTCCTTACCAAAGAAAAAGTCCGTAAATGTCCCTCGCAATTGAAACTTTTAATTGAAATGGTTACCCACGTTAAAAACTTCTACAGAGAATGCAGAAGACAACAAAGCAAAAAGAATGTTATTGGCAGTCAGCCTTGAACAAAGTTCCACGCATCGAGTCACCTTGAGACGCAGCCGACTTTGTTCAAAACAAGAACTCTTTGATGCAACTCTTATCCGATTGAAGAAACCAATTCCACCTGTTGCCACTGAAGCCTTTTCATTGAGCGTGCGTTCTTATAAACACTCTTTACACTGCTCTTTTGCACGTGCGCCTGCAATTCGCCGACTTGTTGCCATGGAAATCTTAACTTTTGACAGCTGTGTTTCCAAAAAGACTTTCGCTTTCTACCTTTGCGAGAAACTTCAAGCAGGCAGTAAAAAGCGGCTCGTGATTTTTGGAAGAGACACGATGACAAGAATAATCATGCATCGATTAAGTTGCCAACTCTCTTTAAAAGTCAAAAAGGCATTTTCAAATAATAAAACTAATTATAGTAATAATAATTATAATTCTAATAGTAATTATAATAATAATAAAAATAACAACAACAATAATAATAATAATAATACTAATAATAGTAAATGGATAAATGATTGGACTGATCACGACGGACTGCTGAAGCGTCTGATAAAGTCGTCTGCATCCTTTGACTGCTCGAGCAGGCTGTGCAGGCGTGAAGAGGCGTCAGTGCAAGGTGGCGTGAGAGCCTTGAGCACCTCAAGTCTCCAGTGCAAGGAGGAGCAGAGACATGTGAGTTTCCTGTTCGATGCAGCATCTAGTGCGTCTATTCCTGTGTGGTTCGTTGGTTGGTGTTGTTTGTATGTCTGTGTGCTTCGTTGCATGGTGTTGTTTGTATGTCTGTGTGCTTCGTTGCATGGTGTTGTTTGTATGTCTGTGTGCTTCGTTGCATGGTGTTGTTTGTATGTCTGTGTGCTTCGTTGCATGGTGTTGTTTGTATGTCTGTGTGGTTCGTTGGTTGGTGTTGTTTGTATGTCTGTGTGGTTAGTGTGGTCACGTGGTTAGTGGCGTGAACCTGATGAGTGGTTTGTCAGGTGGTTGCGTGATGGAGCGTGAGCAGTAAGAGGCAGCAATGGACTCTGAGGCTACTACAATCATGAGCACCTTTGAGCTGGTCCAGGTGGGAAGACAGGAGTTTTAGTTGCTTGCTGAAGTGCTCCAGCATGCGAGAGAGGGTGGCGTTGAGGCCACTGAAGGAAAGCCCCTTATCCTGATTATGATGATGAAATTAATGTCATCTACTACTACTTCTACCACCACCACTATAATACTACTACTACTACTACTACTACTACTACTACTACTACTACTACTACTACTACTACTACTACTACTACTACTACTACTACTACTACTACTACTGACGATGATGACGTGGGCGATGGTGGCGTGCAAGGAAGTCACTTCAATGTACAAATTGTCCTCCTCAGGTACAAACAACTCGTATGTCTGAGTGCTGATGATGATATTGGTTATGATGATAGTGGTTATGATGATAGTGGTTATGATGATAGTGGTTATGATGATAGTGGTTATGATGATAGTGATTATGATGATAGTGGTTATGATGATAGTGGTAATGATGCTAGTGAAAAGGATAATAAATTAGCACTGACTTGAAATCAGCTAATATTTCTTTTATGTAAGCTTCAACGGCGTCATGATCATTATCATCTTTCTCAGGATCATAATCATCACCACTTGCAGCACGATGAGAGAGGAGACGGAGCCAGAGAAAGTGGATGAAGCGGTTTTGATTGGAAGAAGAATGGATGGAGAGAAGGAAGGAGCGGGAAAATGACTGCAGGAATGAGAATGTGATTTTATGAAGTGGACTCCACAGCACATGAAAAAGCGCTAGATAAATAGATGTGATCGATTGAAAGCAGTTCAAATGTTGAATCATTCAAGACAACCTCCAAGGCGAGCGAGTGGTGGAGTGTCATGCAAGAGGGGTGGTCATCATCATCATCATCACCATCAGCATCATCATCATCATGATTGGTTGACGCAGTGTTGACGATGCCGGAGAGAACGTTCGAGGCCAGATTTCTGATGTTGGCCTCGTCATCCGTCAGGAAATTGACGCATGCTCTGTACAGACTGAGGAGGAGGAGGAGGTGGTGGTGATGATGATGATGCAGACCAGCGTGGCAAAGTATAAACTGCGCATGAATTAAGAATTAGACGCAAGTGTAATGCATAATTGAGAATGCCATGTTACTTTTTGTAGACGGGCATGACGGCATCATCACCATCATCATTCCTCACAGCAGTGTCATTGAGACGTGCAACGAGGAATGGCAAGATGGACAAGATGGCGACCTGCATGCAGGCGACTGAGGTGCTTCTAACTGCCACATGCCAGCCACACCTGCTGCCCACCAACAACAACCTCGACCACTCGGCCACCCGAGCCCTGGTGGAGGCATTAATTTTTATGCATCAGTCCCTATTAATTGCTATACCAATAATTATCATCATAATGATGATAATCATAATAATCATCATCATCACGATAACAATAATAATCATCATCATCATGATAACAATAATAATAATAATCATCATCATCATCAGTATAATAATAGTCTATTGATATTGCTAAAATGTGTATAACTCACATCAACTGGTCATTTTCAACTCTCTCTGATTCAAAGCCACTGTCCACCACCCCTACTGACACCACCCCTACTGACACCACCCTCCCCTCCACCATCCCCTTCAACATCACACTCAAAAGCCTCAAGGCCTTGTGTGACGGAGTGTAGCTGTGTCTGGTCACTGAGTGAGAGGTGAAGTCGTAGTGTTAACAATAATAACAAAAATAACAATAAATAAAAATAATAAAAATAATAATAATAATGAGAATAATTGTTATCAGGATCAGCAGAAGCAATGAACAACATATTTTCAAGCGACTATGACACGAAATTCACACGCCACCACAAGAACACTCTTCAGCTACTACTACCACGCCACCACAAGAACACTCTTCAGCTACTACTACCAATCCACCACAAGAACACTCTTCAGCTACTACTACCACGCCACCACAAGAACACTCTTCAGCTACTACTACCACGCTACCACAAGAACACTCTTCAGCTACTACTACCACGCCACCACAAGAACACTCTTCAGCTACTACTACCACGCCACCACAAGAACACTCTTCAGCTACTACTACCACGCCACCACAAGAACACTCTTCAGCTACTACCACCACCACCACGAGTACACAGCAATAGTGTTGGTTGCTAAGACAACACAGCAATGGTGTTGGTTGCTAAGACAACACAGCAATAGTGTTGGTTGCTAGGACAACACAGCAATGGTCTTGGTTGCTAGGACAACACAGCAATGGTGTTGGTTGCTAAGACAACACAGCAATAGTGTTGGTTGCTAAGACAACACAGCAATGGTGTTGGTTGCTAAGACAACACAGCAATGGTGTTGGTTGCTAAGACAACACAGCAATAGTGTTGGTTGCTAAGACAACACAGCAATGGTGTTGGTTGCTAAGACAACACAGCAATGGTGTTGATTGCTAGGACAACACAGCAATGGTGTTGGTTGCTAAAACAACAAAGCAATGGTGTTGGTTGCTAAGACAACACAGCAATGGTGGTGCTTGCTGACCTGCTGTGGCGCTGAAGCATCGTTTGCAGATTTGCATCAGCATGCTGTATCTGCTGCTTGTTTCGGCATTCTCATCAACATCTCCATCATCATCATCATCATCGCCACCACCATCTTCATCTCCATCAACAACTCCACCACCATCTAAGGTGAGCAACAAGTCCATGCAGTAACACAGGAGTTTGAGATTCCTAAGAGGTGAATATCGCCAGTCATCATGGCTATTTCCATTATGATCATCATCATCGCCATCGCCATCATTATCACCACCACTCAGCCTCTTCTGTTCCTGCTTAAAGGTCCTTTTAATCACTAGCCACAAGTGGTTCTGAGAGTTGATGATGATGATGATGATGAGGATGATGAAGATGATGAAGATGATGATCAATCATCAAATTAGAATTAAATAAATCGGCGATTTAATTAAATCAAAGCACGAAAGACTACTCAGTAGGACACCACAGACATGAGACAAACAAACAAACAGACAAACAAACAGACAGACAAACAAACAAACAGACAAACAAACACACAGACAAAGGAATGACATGCCTGCACACGCTGCACCAGCCCTCTCTTCACAGGCCCCTCCTCCATGCCCTCCATCCACTCGAGCGCAAACTCCAGCAAGACACCATCTGGCGACCGAAAACATTTGAGCGATCTGGAAAGCAACTCCTCGATCAGTGCTGTTTGAGAGACGTGCGGGAGAGTGGTAGTGGAAGCCAAGAAAGTGCGCGTTATACAACGACGCTTTTCAAATTCGCCCACCTGTGCGCATGCAAATAGAAAGCTTTGAAATAGTATCAAAACAACTTCATTAATCAAAATGGAAAAAACGTAAAATATTAAAATGTAAGAAATTTAATCTAATTTCCAATAAAACATTTTTTAAATATCGTTTATAAACGTCACGAACGTCACAGGCACGAGGAGCCATCTTGTCGACAAAAGTCTGCACGTCGAAGGCTCCGAGACCAATGCTCCACAAGGCGAGCAGACGAGCGACCTCGGCACTGATCACGTGGCATGGTGAGTCTAACAACCACGTCATGCGAGAAATTATCTCAGCAGAGCGCTTTTTGTGAGGAGTTGGAAAACTGGGAAGGAAGGATGGAGGAGTTGTAATGAAGAAATTTAAGCAAAGATCAAAAACATTTGAAAGCAATAATTGAAGACTGAAAATGCTTGAAACTTTTGCTCGAAGTTCAAGCAAGGAGAAAGGAGCCAACACTGCAAGCGCTGTGGGCGTCATCTCAATCAGCTGCAGCAACAAGCCATGCAGGAGGTTGGTGGAAGGGAGGTTGCCAGAGATGAAAAGAGATGCAAAAGATTCGAAGACGTCAGTGAAGGTGGTTCTGCTGGTGAAGAGGCTGGCTGCCACTCTAGCGCTCAACTTGCGCACAGCCATGTTGGCGTGCTGCAGAAGGTTCAGAACGAGAAATCTGGTGCTGAAGTGGTTGTGGTGAGATGGTTGTGGTGAGATGGTTGTGGTGAGGTGGTTGTGGTGAGGTGGTTGTGGTGAGGTGGTTGTGGTGAGGTGGTTGTGGTGAGGTTGTTGTGGTGAGGTGGTTGTGGTGAGGTGGTTGTGGTGAGGTGGTTGTGGTGAGGTGGTTGTGGTGAGGTGGTTGTGGTGAGAGGCTTTGAGTGGTTGATTAATTTATATAAAAGTTTGAGGATAATACATGTTTTAGAAAATTGTTGTTCAAATAAATGTGAAAAAGAATTCTAAACCCTTTAATCTTGGCGTCTTCAACGTCACCAAGATGGCTGCCATCTTGCTCACAAGTACGAGAAGTAAGTGGGTTAGAGAGGCAGGAGAGGAGAGAGAGGATGGGGACGAGAGAAGAGTGGTGAGATGAGGAGGAAGGGTGGTGAGAGAGAGGTAGGAAAACCAACGCCTTGCTGAAGTCCACTGATCCATCACCAGCCATCACACCACAGTGACTCATCGACTCAACACCAGCCCTCCGTTCAAACGTCATGCCTTTATAAAAGTCACCTCCCTCCCTCACTTCCCTCCCAACTTCAAACATGTGAGCACACTCCCTGAAGAGAATGGACCTGATGCACTGGTGCAGGGAAGGAAACCTCTCCACGAACTCGCCTGCAGTGGTCGACTGCATGCTCTCCCGACACGACATCTTCTCGCCAAGAAGTCTTGGAACCAGCGAGCCTGAGCGAGGTTGCGAAAGGTGCTTTCGATGAAAATAATATTTAGAACGGGGCTTAGCGATGAACACCCCGGCACAACCAACCATAGAGCTGCAAGGAGGCGTTCCTAAGCACCCACTCCTCGGCGTCAAAGCCCCTCAGAGCGACCACTGCCAGCCTCTCCAGGTGAGCACTCATCGCGTCAGAAAACATCGACTCGTGGATGAGACTCTTGAGCATGTTCAGACTGTGCACCCGCACGTCGTCCTTGCTGCCTGTGGTGCTTGCGGTTGCAGCAGTGCCTGAAGAAGCAGCAGTGCCTGACGACGCCTGCACGAAAGGAACTTGCAGATCAGCCAACAGACGCTCAACTGTGTTTCTCAAGAGCTGGTTCTGTAGGAGAAAACGAGAAAGCATTGAAGACACGTTCACAAACATACACACACACACACACACACACACACACACACACACACACACACACACACACACACACACACACACACACACACACACACACACACACACACACACACACACACACACACACACACACACACACACACACACACACACACACAAACACACACACACACAAACACACACACACACACACACACACACAAATACAAATATACACACAAACACACACACACACAAACACACACACAGACAAATACACACACACACAAAAACACACACAAACACACACACACACACACACACACACACAAACACACACACACACAAACACACACACACACACACACAAATACAAAAATACACACAAACACACACACAGACAAATACACACACACACAAAAACACACACAAACACACACACACACACACACACACACAGAAAGAGACCTGGCTGAGAGAAGCTTCAGCACAGAGGACCGAGAGGAGGATGGACGGAAGACCAGCTGATCGACGAGTGGTCGAAGCCTCACTCAGCAGAGGCAGTTGCTCCAAGACCTGGTAGGTGCATGCATGCATGCATGCATGGGTGTATGAGTGAATGGATGGATGGATGTATGCATGGATGGGTGCAGGCATGCGTGGATGCATGGGCGTATGAGTGGATGGATGCATGCATGCATGCATCCATGAAAAAAGAAGATTAAAGACTCAGATTGTGACCTGTTGCAGAAGCTTGGCAGGGATGGAGTGGAACGAGGCGAGAGGAGAGCGCAAGAGACACTCGCAATACTGCAGCAGGCCCTTGCTGCAGTTCTCTATGGCTCCCTGGTGGTTGTGGAATGCTTGTGTGCTTGTGATAGTGGATAAGTGGTGGCTGTGGAGAAGTGGTTGTTAAGAACAAATCGTTGTGTAGATGGTTGTGTTATAGTGGCCGTGTCGTTGTGGGGGCGACCAAATCAATAACAATGAAATTTGTCAAATCAAAAAATATATGAAATATAATTAAATGTTAATAGTCTTACTCGATGTCTGCACTGGGTGAGGATCTTATAGAAGAGCTGGCCAATGGCAGTGACGAGATCCAGGTCACAGGGTCGGAATGTATTTTTAGCGAGGAAGACTGATAGACTGCCCATGAGCGAGCCTACTTCCTGTTGATTGGTTCGTTTGTGGGGTGCATCTACTGTCAGAGCATCGCTGATCTAGTTTCCAGCACCAAATGACTCAAGTAATCTCAAATAGTGGCGCATGAGACCTTGATGTTGTTCCAGCACCAGAAACTGAGCATCTCTTTCCTGCTCTCGACAGATGCTCCTCCCTCACCAGCCTCACCCCTATCATCATGACGATTTTGAAGGTGATGGTGATGATGATTATCGACTGAGAGACGCACCAAGCGGTCGATGGACACACTGATCTGCTCGAAAGAGGGCGCTGTCTCTGCAATTGGGGAACATCGAACTGAGCACTTCTCCGACCCAGACCCCTAGCGAATGGAATGAGAACCACAACTACAACAACAGCAACAGCACATGCGTACCGTCGTCAAGGCAACCTCCTCCGAAGACGTTCAGTGCGAAAGTCACGAGGTTCTCACTGAAGCTGACCAGTCTCTCTGTCATCCCTCTCACCTTATTCTCGCTGCCATTGTTGCTCTTACTATTGTTATTGTTTTTGTTGTTGTTGATTACATCATCGTTATCATCATTATTGTTGTTATTGTTGATACTGCCTGTATGATGCAATTCGGAGTGGTGACTGATGATGGGCAGCAGTTGAAGACACGCGTCCACCAATGACAAGATGCCTGCGTGTGTCCAATCAAGATAACCTCATTATCTATGCATTTGTATTTAAATATACTTATTTGCAACAAATATATTTATTAATATGCAAAGCATGCAGTGACGAAGGCAAGCACCGTAGAGGGGCTTGTCGAAGGCGTGCAAAACGACGTCTGACTGCAGCAACTGCAAGTCAGCCTCCATCACCTGCAACAAACTCCCTATGAAGTGCATGCCTCTCATTGCCCTGCTGCTGCTGCTGCTGCTGTTGCTGTAGTTGCCATTATGGACAAGAGTGACGCTGACAGCACGCTCATCTGAGCAGACGTCGACGACTTCCTGCCGCTGCAACACACACGTGTGGAAGAGGAGGCGGCCCAGGGAAATCCCCGCCTGACTGCGTCTGCTCCTGAAACTGCCACAACACTGCAGTGCCTTCGCCAACAACGCTGTGTAGTGGCTCTTCTCGTTTGTATTGTTGTTGTTGTTGTTGTTTTCATCGTAGTGCAGCAGATTCCACTGCAGCAGCACTGCATGAGGTTTCAGAAGTCTGTAAGGCCTACATACTGACTACATAACAGCCACACATGCCTACCTTCAGACAGGAAGTAGGTCATTAGGAGATCACAAGCAGCCAATGAGATGGAAGATACAGGGTGCATGAGGCACTTGAAGAATTGTCGAGTTGTTGATTGGTCGAAGAGGTTGCATAGTCTCTTGTGATTGGCTCCCAAAGAGAGGAGGTGAACGTCGTCTGTTTTTATTGGTTGATGGAGGTTCTTCTCAATCCTTGCACTTAATTTCTACCCACCTTCCTGTTCCCCATTTACCCACCCCTTCTTGTTCCACATTTACTCACCCCTCCACCCACCCCTTCCTGTTCCACATTTACCCACCCCTCCACCCACCCTTTCCTATTTCACATTTACCCACCCACCCACCAACCCACCCCTCCACCCACCAGGCACGACCCCCTTGCGACTGACTGGATCCTCCTTGAAGACCAGGAGAGAGAGGATGGAGGTGCAGAGGTGCAGGCACGAGTCTAGCGACTGCACGTTGGAACAGGCGCTCATGCTGCCACTGCATGTGCGCCACGCGCTGTTTAGGAGTTCTGTCGTCGTTGTTGGTGTAGTTGTGGTGGTGTGGTGTTGGTGGTTGGTGCGATTGTGGTGGTGTGGTGTTGGTGGTTAGTGCAGTTGTGGTGTTGTGGTGTTGATGGTTGGTGTGATTGTGGTGGTGTGGTGTTGATGGTTGGTGTGATTGTGGTGGTGTGGTGTTGGTGGTTGGTGTGATTGTGGTGGTGTGGTGTTGGTGGTTGGTGCAGTTGTGGTGGTGAGGTGTTGGTGGTTGGTGTGATTGTGGTGGTGTGGTGTTGGTGGTTGGTGCAGTTGTGGTGTTGGTGGTTGGTGCAGTTGTGGTGTTGGTGGTTGGTGCAGTTGTGGTGTTGGTGGTTGGTGCAGTTGTGGTGTGGTGTTGATGGTTGGTGCAGTTGTGGTGTTGGTGGTTGGTGCAGTTGTGGTGTGGTGTTGGTGGTTGGTGCAGTTGTGGTGTGGTGTTGGTGGTTGGTGCAGTTGTGGTGTTGGAGGTTGGTGCAGTTGTGGTGTTGATGGTTGGTGCAGTTGTGGTGTTGGTGGTTGGTGCAGTTGTGGTGTTGGTGGTTGGTGCAGTTGTGGTGTTGGTGGTTGGTGCAGTTGTGGTGTTGGTGGTTGGTGCGAGTGTGGTGGTGTGGTGTTGATAGTTGGTGCAGTTGTGGTGTTGGTGGTTGGTGCAGTTGTGGTGGTTGTAAATTCATTGGTACGATGCGCTATTTAACAGAGGTAAGTGATGGTTGGTGGTGTGGTGGGTGTTGGCGAGGTTGCACACAGAAGTTGACGCCTCGAAACTTCAACACCAACCAATGCAAAGATCAACTTGCTTGTTGCCCTCATCGGCTTTAGAGTCCAGACCAGAATTTTCAGGTTTGGCTTTTTTGCTGTTTTTCTTTCTCGCAACACGAATGGCGCTCAAGGAAAAGTCTCTGGCCCTGTTGGTTCGAAGTGGAATGAACTGAGTGCGCAAAACTAAGCCACTATCATCTACCCCCGCTACCATCATCATCATCACCACTATAGAGCCTCAACAACACAACTTCCACAACAATAACAACAACAACAACAACAACAAAGGAACAAGCACCTGACAACGACGGCTCTGAGACACTTCTGCAGCTGCTTGCGGAAGGCTGAGTCGTCGGTGCAGAGTTGGTGGCGCAGGTGGCTGCTGAGGAGACGAGCCTCTGTCGCCGTGGGAGCATCTGCGAGGAGTCACAGCTGCATTTGAATTCACTTTTTGCATGACGTCACTCACTCACTCACTCATCTTCGAATTGCTCTTAACACATTTAATACAATTTAATTCTTGCAAATATTTTCCAAAACAAAACGCCCATCCCTACTCAGGCCTCTCGTCTGCACCTGACCAACTGACCACACGTGGAAGGCGACAGGCAGATGACCTTGAGGGCCATGATGCGGACCTCGTTGCAGGCACTCTGCAGCGCAACCTCCAGGTGCCCAGTGTACAGGCCCTGGCGGTTGTATGGAGAAGTTGTATGGAGAAGTTCACTTGTAGTGCGCTGTACATTTTGGATTCATTTGAAATTTAATGGGAAAAAACCAAGTGATATCTAATATTAATTGAAAGATTAGAGATAGGCTCAGGCCTACACTGTCGTAAGACACTCCGGTCATTTTGGCGGCAAATATGATGGAAAGAAGAGCCTGCAAGTGGCGAATGTGGAAAGCTGTGGTTGTATTTGATGTTGATTTGGTTGCAGTAGGTGGCAGCTGCAGCATCGAGACGAGGACGTCGAAGGAGGCAGGCAGCAGTTCAAACGTCGCCAACAACCAGTACTGACAAGCATTCTCCCTTTCGAGGCTGGTGCACGTGATGGTGATGATGATGATGATGATGATGGTGATGATGATGATGATGATGATGATGATGATGATGGTTACGAAAGGTGCACGCTCACTTGAGTTGACTCTTCAATGATTGCATCAGAAGACCACTGCAGTGCTCAGTCCACTCCTGCAAGCCGTTGTCCCGCCCACTGTCTCCATGGTGATGCTTGATCGTCATCATCATCATCATCGTCATCATCATCACCATCATCATCATCACCATCATCATCATCACAATCATCATCATCATCATCATCATCAACAATGGAGAGAGTGCACCTGAAGTGAAGGAGGAAGGCCTTGTAGAGGGGGGAAGAGCAGGGGGTGAGGTGGTTGGTTGCCAGACATTTATGCACCTCCACCATCGTCTCAGCCATCATCTGTCGGTGTGGTGGTGAAGAGGTGTAGTGTGGTGGTGGAGAAGTGTGGTGTGGTGGTGGAGAGGTGTGGTGTGGTGGTGGAGAGGTGTGGTGTGGTGATGGAGAGGTGTGGTGTGGTGGTGGAGAGGTGTGATGTGGTGGTGGAGAGGTGTGGTGTGGTGGTTCAAAAGTGGACTACAGTAACAACCCTTCCCCAGCACTAACGTCCGGTTGCAGACTCATGTGGGGCAGAAGGGCCTGCAGGAGCAAGTACTTGCCCCTGCTCTTCCAGCCGTAAGCCCTCGTCCTCTTCAGCAAGGCAGCCAGCACTGCCGCCCTGCTGCCGCTCAGCACCGACAGACTGCTCGCCAGCAACTGCACCGCCTTCTCCGCCACCCCACACACCTGGTTGTCCACGTTGCCTGCCACCACACTCCACACCTGCCACAGCACCATGCGTGCCAATGCCCTGTTGTCGACGATGTGGTCTGTCTTGAAACTCGTTCGCGTATGCGCCACGTTAATCAAATTCGTCGTTGCATTGTGTGGTTATGATTATGATGAAGCCACTAAATGGTGATGATGGTGATAAGGCATTGTCACTCAAGACTATGAATTGAAAGCGTACAATATCATTGTAACAAATACTTCGTTTATTACAAACTAACCTTTCGTCGACAGTCTTTGTATTAACAGCTGCACCACCACCAACACCACGCCCTTCACCACCACCACCACCAATACAACCACCACCACCTCCACCAACACAACCACCTTCACCACAAACACCACCACCAATCTCCTTCAGCTTGTCGAACCACAGCGACAGGAGCTTGAGAGCGTGGAAGGAGAGGTGTCTGTGAGCCAGGCAGGAATGCACACTGTACGTGTACATACGCATCAGTAGGCACGTACTGCTACTACTACTGCCAATGCCACTGCCACTGCTGCTACCACTGATTGCTACGACGTCAGCTGTGGGGGTGCATGGAGTGGCCTGGTTGGAGGCATAATTATCATTGGCATTAACTTTGTTGTGGTGGTCGCCATGACAACTGCCCTCGCTGACGTCATGACTGGAAACGTAGTGACGTATGTGCCAGTTGAATGAATTTATGACTTTTTTATCCTCGTCATACTTTCTAATTTCATCACCACCAATAATACTTGTTGTATCACCACCATCAACACCACCCCCATCACTACCATCACCATCATCACCACCATCACTACCATCACCATCATCACCACCATCACCATCACCACCATCATCACCATCACCATCATCACCACCACCACCACCACCACCATCACCATCATCAGCACCACTACACAGCTTCTTCATCTCTGGAGCAGAGAGCATCTCATCAATGTACCCCTCATCGGCCCGCATCTTCGCCAGGTGCCGCCTTAGCGCCCTTGCAACACTATCATCATCAGCACCATTACCACCACCACCCTCATCATCATCATCAGCATCATCAGTGGCAGAGAAAGCGAGAGAGATGGGGAGATGGGAGAGGATGTTGTGGTGGAGGATGAGAAGGTTGCAGTTGTAAGTGGGTAAAGAGGGAACGCCTGTGTTGAATGGGTGGGTGGTGTGAAGATCATCACCATCACCCCCATCTTCATAATCATCATTTCATCATCTCATCATCATCAGCACCACCTAAGAGATAGTGATGCATCATGCACATCAGGGCCTTCTGATCACGCGGAGAGGGCAGTAGCCTGACAACCTTGCATAGCAACGACGACGACAACAGCAACAAGTCTTTAGTCATAGCCTAGTGGTGCATCGTGCATTGATATTAAGTGAGAACTAAAAGATAATTTTATATATATTACTTTTATTCTATTTAAATAATTTATTTGAATAAATTATTTAAACCTTTATTTAAAAGTTTATGTGCAGGTATGATGGCATACCTCTTGCGAGAGGATGAGCAATGCTGTGCACACTATGTGCGCGTACCACTTCTCGATCCACTTATTACTGTTCTTATGATTATTATTGTTGTTGTGTTTATTGCTTTTATTAAGATGCAAACCGTTTTCATTGCAAAGAGTGGAACTTTCACAGTGCTGCACAAGCTGCAAAACGATCTGCAGTGATGATGATAATGATGATGATGATGACGATGATGATAATGATGATGATGATGCTGATGATAATGATAACATAAAAGTGTGTTTGCAGGCGCAGGCCTTGAGGAGGTGATAGTTGGTTTGTTTGCTGTTGACGCACACGCTCCTGATCGACTGCAGGCTGACCCTGGAGAGGAACATGCAGTATTTGAGGATATCTCTATGTTCAAGAGGGTGACACTAGGAGTATAAAGTGATGATATGCAGTGAGGGCATGATGAGGATGATGATGATGATGATGATGACGGACAGACACCTGGAGAGGAGGAGGACGAGGAAGTGGTCACATGATGACGGCATGCTTTTCCAGAGGCATGGAACAGTCTCCAGTGTGAGACTGACTGCGGGTGTCGAAGAGATTTGGATGATGATGATGATGATGATGATGATGAATGCATGAGACTTGAACAACTGCATGAGGTACTGACGCATCCTGATAGAGTCAGTGAAGGCAGCTTGGTTGTGGTGCGTCTCGAAGAGTGGCAACACTGTGCTCCAGAAGAGAGTGCTCCCTTCATGCAAGCTTCCAGCATTCAACCTCCTTATCAAGTTCAAAACCTGCAAACATTATTATCTATATTTATATTTTTGAAATTAATTGAACACATAATTTATAAATGATCAAATATGCTTTTGAAGACTAAAAGTAGCGCAATAAAATGTTTAAATATAATAGATTAGAATAGAGTAACTTGACACCTTAACAAGCTTCTGTGTCATTTGCAGGTGATGTGAGGTGCTGATGAGGAGTGAGAAGAGAGTGGAGGCGGTGTGTTCAAGACATTTCATTGGAGACTTGCTTGAGAGGACCTTCTTCATCTCTATGCAGTGCTCTGTTGTCCTCTTCACCACCCAGTCGTGCCTTCATTAATATCGTGCAAAAATTTTTGAAAAATTGATTATTTACATAATCAAGATGGTAATTAACTGTTTGTAAAATAATATTTATGCATCAAACAGATCCTTACTTGTTTTTATCAGTGAAGTTCTCCTTGACAATGACTATGAGCTGCTGCACTGAAGCACAAGCACCTCCATTACACTCATGCCCTCCTCCCTCTGCTACTTCAGACATTTCGAGCAATTCAAAGTTTGAAGAATCACGTTGGTCAATTTTATAGTAAAAACATAAGTTCCTTTTTAACAGAAGTTAATTCGATTAGTAATTTTTGAAAAAGTACAAAATGAGTGTTTTATATTAAAAATTTTGAGAAAATATTTATTTTTAAACAAAATCAAATAAATAAAACTCTTAAAATTTATTTAATAAATATATGTTTGAATTTTAATTGATTTTTTCTCAGCAGTCTAATAATTAGACTCTAATTCCATGAAAAAATAAGGTATCGGGATGACTGAAACAAAGAACTTAACGCATCCTTAGATTTTTTTCTTTTTTTTTACTAGACTCACAAAAGTGTCAGCCTGCTCTTGGCAAGTGGCATCAGCACTACCCCTTTCAGATACAGCCTCACTGCTGCAACCCTCGACACTTTCTGTTTTAACTTCGTCACTTGTGCATCCCCTCGCACTTTTCTCTTCCTCCTTCGCTTCCACCCCGACATCCAGATCCCTTTTGATACCCCCACCCACTCCATCCATCACACTTTCTCCTCTTCCTCCTCCATCCACCACCACCACTTCCTCCTCTTCCTTCTCCTTCTCTTCCTTCTTCTCCACCACAACTTTCTCCTCCTCTTTCTTCTCCTCCTCCTTCTCCTCCTCTCCTCTGCCACACGAGCACCTTCCAGGCACGTGGTACTGCTTCAACCTCACGTGCCAGGCCACTGAGGTGGCAGCGCTGATGGTCTTGAACTGGTGCACCACGTTGCGGGGGATGAGGTAGACGTCGTCCTCCCTCAGGAACACCCTGCCCGTCCTGATGCCCTCCCGGTTCAGCTGGTTCAAGCGCGCATCGTCCAACCACGTGACGCACTGGTGTGTGAGTGGGTTAGTGGTTGGGTGGGTGGATGGGTTAGTGGTTGGGTGGGTGGGTGGGTGGTTGGGTGGGTGGGTGGGTGGTTGGGTGGGTGGGTTGGTGGTTGAGTGGGTGGGTTGGTGGTTGAGTGGGTGGGTTGGTGGTTGGGTGGGTGGGTTTGTGGTTGGGTGGGTGGGTTTGTGGTTGGGTGGGTGGGTTTGTGGTTGGGTGGGTGGGTTAGTGGTTGGGTGGGTGGGTTAGTGGTTGGGTGGGTGGGTTAGTGGTTGGGTGGGTGGGTTAGTGGTTGGGTGGGTGGGTTAGTGGTTGGGTGGGTGGGTTAGTGGTTGGGTGGGTGGGTTAGTGGTTGGGTGGGTGGGTTAGTGGTTGGGTGGGTGGGTTAGTGGTTGGGTGGGTGGGTTAGTGGTTGGGTGGGTGGGTTAGTGGTTGGGTGGGTGGGTTAGTGGTTGGGTGGGTGGGTTATTGGTTGGGTGGGTGGGTTAGTGGTTGGGTGGGTGGGTTAGTGGTTGGGTGGGTGGGTTAGTGGTTGGGTGGGTGGGTTAGTGGTTGGGTGGGTGGGTTAGAGGTTGGGTGGGTGGGTTAGTGGTTGGGTGGGTGGGTTAGTGGTTGGGTGGGTGGGTTAGTGGTTGGGTGGGTGGGTTAGAGGTTGGGTGGGTGGGTTAGAGGTTGGGTGGGTGGGTTAGTGGTTGGGTGGGTGGGTTAGTGGTTGGGTGGGTGGGTTAGTGGTTGGGTGGGTGGGTTAGTGGTTGGGTGGGTGGGTTAGTGGTTGGGTGGGTGGGTTAGTGGTTGGGTGGGTGGGTTAGTGGTTGGGTGGGTGGGTTAGTGGTTGGGTGGGTGGGTTAGTGGTTGGGTGGGTGGGTTAGTGGTTGGGTGGGTGGGTTAGTGGTTGGGTGGGTGGGTTATTGGTTGGGTGGGTGGGTTAGTGGTTGGGTGGGTGGGTTAGTGGTTGGGTGGGTGGGTTAGTGGTTGGGTGGGTGGGTTAGAGGTTGGGTGGGTGGGTTAGTGGTTGGGTGGGTGGGTTAGTGGTTGGGTGGGTGGGTGGGTTAGTGGTTGGGTGGGTGGGTGGGTTAGTGGTTGGGTGGGTGGGTGGGTTAGTGGTTGGGTGGGTTAGTGGTTGGGTGGGTGGCTGGGTTAGTGGTTGGGTGGGTGGCTGGGTTAATGGTTGGGTGGGTGGCTGGGTTAGTGGTTGGTTGGGTGGGTGGGTTAGTGGTTGGGTGGGTGGGTTAGTGGTTGGGTGGGTGGGTTAGTGGTTGGGTGGGTGGGTTAGTGGTTGGGTGGGTGGGTAAGTGGTTGGGTGGGTGGGTTAGTGGTTGGGTGGGTGGGTTAGTAGTTGGGTGGGTGGGTTAGTGGTTGGGTGGGTTGGTTAGTGGGTGGGTGGGTTGGTTAGTGGGTGGGTTGGTTAGTGGGTGGGTTGGTTAGTGAGTGGGTGGTTGGCTGGGTTAATGGGTGGGTGGGTTAGTGGTTGGGTGGGTGGTTGAGTGGGTGGGTGAGTGGTTGAGTGGGTGGGTGGGTGGTTGAGTGGGTGGGTGGGTGGTTGAGTGGGTGGGTGGGTGGTTGAGTGGGTGGGTGGGTGGTTGAGTGGGTGGGTGGGTGGTTGAGTGGGTGGGTGGGTGGTTGAGTGGGTGGGTGGGTGGTTGAGTGGGTGGTTGGGTAGGTGGGTGGGTAGGTGGGTGGGTAGGTGGGTGGGTAGGTGGGTGGGTAGGTGGGTGGGTGGGTAGGTGGGTGGGTGGGTAGGTGGGTGGGTGGGTAGGTGGGTGGGTGGGTAGGTGGGTGGGTGGGTAGGTGGGTGGGTGGGTAGGTGGGTGGGTGGGTAGGTGGGTGGGTGGGTAGGTGGGTGGGTGGGTAGGTGGGTGGGTGGGTAGGTGGGTGGGTGGGTAGGTGGGTGGGTAGATGGGTGGGTGGGTGGTGGGTGGTGGGTGGTAAGGTGGTGGGTGGTAAGGTGGTTTGGTGGTTGAGTGGGTTGGTAGTTGAGTGGGTTGATAGTTGATTGGGTTGGTAGTTGAGTGGGTTGGTAGTTGAGTGGGTTGGTGATTGGATGGGTTGGTGTTTGGGTGAGTAGATGGGTGGGTTGGTGGATGGGAAAGTTGGTGGATGGGTAAGTTGGTAGATGGGTAAGTGAGTAGATGGGTGGGTAGTTAGGTAGGGTAAGTGGAAGGGTGGTAGGGTAAGTGGAAGGGTGGTAGGGTAAGTGGAAGGGTGGTCGGGTAGGTGGGTGAGTAGATAGATGGGTGGGGGTCAGGGAGTAGGTAGATGGGTGGGTATGGGTCGGGGAGTGCTTGAAATGGTCAATGAAGATTCAGCGCTTGAAGAAGACCCTTTGTACAAAAATAAAGGCTGCACTGTACACCATGCAAACCAAACTGTAGCTATAAAGGCTGCATTGTACACAATGTAAACTGAATTGTGGCTTAAAGGCTGCATTGTACACCATGCAGAAAGTCTATTTATATAGCCTGCATTGCGGACGGCAAAGTGAAAAGTGACAAAGCAATGACGCTGACAGAAGCACCTGGGACATGGGGGGCTCAAGCAAGTCCAGTTTGAGTCGGTCGACAATCGCCTCGAAGTGCTCTGCTGCCACACAGACCACCTCCTTCAGCACTCTCCTGCCACTGCCCTCCTCCACTCCAGCTCGAATGGCCTTGAGGACTCCTACGGCGGCAGTTGCTTGCTTGTGCAGTAAGCCACCCACCTGGTCAGCATGACACCTCGTCCTGTCCTCCACCACCACCTCCCTCGCCTCGCCAGTCCTCGGCAGGTACTGCAGTCGTCGCAGCTCGTTGATGCCCCTGTCGAGGTGGAAAAGAAGAGGAGGTGGGTGTGGAAGAGGTGTGTGTGGGTGCATGTGGGTGTGTGTAGGTGCAGGTGGGTGTGGGTGCAGGTGGAGATGGAAATCGGGGTGGAGGAGGAGGTGGAGATGGAATGAGTAACTAGGAATACAAGAATGTCAAAACTCCATGTACGAGGGAGAGAGTGCACCTCATACATGCTCTCTCAAAGACACGCACCTCTTCTTGCCAGTTCCTCGGGCACTGACCGCCTCCATGGGGGGCACCACTTGTTCGCCAGGACGACACCAGATAATTGGGCCGTCGTTGCTGCTCGCAGGGGGCATGCCCTCCAGACAGGACCTCCCTCCCCACGGCATCATCGTCTGCAAGGGTGCAATGCTGAAGGAATCACTTTGCACTGACACTCCATTCACAAGCATAATTCTTCTGATGCCAACTTTGTCCACGTAATGCTGCCCCAACTACCATCACCCAAACCCCAAAGAGTTACCATTTCATCAACTACCCCTCCCTCAAGCAATCACCCACTCATGCAATCACCCTTCCAACCACCCCCCCCCCTCAGGCAACACCCCTAGAGCACACACCACCCGCATCAAGCAACCCCCATCTGGAGCAAGCACACCCCCCTTCAACCCCCCCCCCTAGAGCAAGCACCTTAATGAAGTAGTTCTGCTGCATGAGCTGCAAGAGCTCTCCCATGTAAGCTCCCGACTCCTCACCTGTGCGACCAACCATGCTCAGTTGCAGCAGCGGACCACATCTGCATGCAGTGGTGAGGCTGCTTCAGTACTCTCCATCTTTCAATACTCTTCATGTTTTAACTCATCAATTTGATATCTAATGCATTATAGTCTATTCAAAAGCAGTTGACCGAGCAATAGGCTTACAGCACCTGTACGTTCCAGACGAGTACGAAGCATGAACTTTTTCTCTGTACTCCTTCATCGTGAGAGTTTCCACGTCAGAGCGTCCCATCAGCATGCGCTTGATCACAAGATGAGGGTACTTGAGAGCCAGGTGCTCCAGCAGGTCAGGCAGGTGGCATGCCCCATTGTGCATCACTGCCATCGAATACAACGGCACCCCTGTCTTAACCTCGGTCAGAGCCAAGTCCAGAAACTCGTTTACAAATTCTTGGTACTTTTCTTCACTCAAAGCTTGCAACTCGTCCCGATAACAGTGCAGAGTCTTGCAGCCTCCAGGGTCGTGCTCGTGAACATACAAATATTCTTTGAATTTTAAATTTTTTTCGATAGCTTGAATTGAGTTTTTTTTGAAGTCATGTTCAATAAAATACTTTAAAATAGGTCCTTTATGTAAATTATCTTCCTTTTTTGTATTTACATCAGGCTCACTAGCATTTTTGTTGTCTTCTTCGTGCTTTAAAATTTTATTTGTATTTCTTATAAATGATTTTTTTCGTTTGCTATTTATATTATTACTTTTGTTGATACGATCTATATCAAAAGATGTAGTCCCTTCATCGCTGGTCACTTTGTTTTCTGGAACATTTATATCGTTCAGAAAAACACTCACGTTTTTACAATTCATTATAAGACTTTGACAGAGTTTGAATTCGAGGTGGTTACTTCAACGCTCAATTGCAACTTAGATTCACATTTTCAAAATTCAATCTTCAATTTCATGAGGATAAACTATAGAACCAATTTATTAATAAAGTATTTAAAATTATTGTCAGAATATTAATGCCTAAATCTAAGTAAAAACCATAATTTTTATCTAAAATTATCAGTAGTTGTGTAACTCAGTAATTGCTTTAAAAATCTTTCATTGACATTTTGTATCAGTGAAAATTAATAATAATTTGCAAAAAGGGTGAATATACCAGCAACCAGAACCACTGTAACATGAAGTCAGCTTGTCGTAAGCCGCCAGAAAGTGCAAAAGACGTGATGTTGTCTTGGAATGTTTCTAATTTCCAAAAACCTTTTTGTATTAGATTCGCATAGACTCAAACCCCCGAGCTTGACCACGACATTCAGCCGTTCCCTGAAAACGTACTTGTTTGGCTAATCACAATAACCCACAAGTTTACTGCTCATTTCTTCCATTCATCAATTTCTTGCTTTCTAATTTTATCTTCATTTATTTATTATTTATTAATGGTTAATAAGAATTTAGAATCATTATTATTATTATTAATATCATTATTTACTTTTCCATAACTAAGTGGTCTTGAAGCCCGTCCGGATTTACGCCCTATAATCATACTCGTCGTTGTATTGTATTGTATCGTATTTCACTAGTGTGAATCATATATTGTATGATACTGTATTTTCATATATGGTCTGCACATTCAGAGAATACATGCCTGAATATGATTGGCTGTGAACTGTGCCTCAGTGCATTTTAGGTGACTCTTGTTCCCCTCGATTTTTGAGAAATTAAAAAGCGTTTATATCTCTAAAATATTCATATCTGAAAAATTATATTTTTTCAATTTGCATTTTTACCAGCAAGCATACAGCAATAAAATGGCAGAAGGTATGAATTATTTTGCTTCTTTTGTGAGTCTATTAGCTGCATGAGTAGTTAACAATCACAAAAACAATGTTAAATACTAAATTTTAGCTGCAAGTCCAAAACGAGAAAGCCATGGTGGGGTGGCTTTTGAAGTGATCCTGAAGCCCGCCTCAGGGGATGCTCCTTTTGCGCCTGCATCTCCTGGCAGGGAAAGAAGCTCCATCAGCCAGGAGGACATTGATCGCAAGCTGGAAGAGGCGAGGGAAAGAAGAGAGGTGGAGAGTTCATTCAATTTGCATAGAAATACATTGATGCATTGCTTCTCAATGCAAGTCTCCCATTTGAATCTTTTGAAATGTAAAAATAGTTTTAGCCTTCAATTTTCCCAAACTGCATAGCTTCTGGAGAGCCAAAAGTTGGAGGGGATCTGCAAGGACATTGAGAAGGTGTGTGAGGTGCACCAGAAAGTGCATGAGCAGAAGGCAGCATTTGTGAAGCAGACGGAGCAGAAGTTGGTCGAGAAGCTGGAGACCAGTGAGGAGAAGAAGAGGGCATTGGAAATGGCGCGTCTGGAGAAACTCAAGGAACATGTCAGTTCACTTTTCCTTCATTAAGTTCATGTCCTTCAGCAATGCACCAATGACGCCATTTTGTTGTTAATAACTCATTTGTATTCACATTTCTCAAAAACGGTAGATATATTGAATATTCATTGATCATCATCAGGATCAGCATGTGGAGGAGGTGAGGAAGAAGAAGCAGGAGCTTCAAGCGAGCGACTCTTGAGTCGTCTGCCACTTCTACGTCGTCTCCGTCATCGTCGCCTGCTTTCGTCTCTTATGCACCCTTTGAACTTCCTTCGCGACATCTATGACTATGGAAAGCATTTTTGACATCCGCCTTTCACCTTCGATGTTTCATTCGCCATCATTTCCGAGCGTGCTTCGTTCTCGTGCGTCTGTTTGCGTCTGTGCACACTGCTTCGTACGCCCGTTCAGCGTGCCAATAAAGTGCTTGTCTCATTAGAGTATGTTTGAGATGGTGCTACCCAGTCGTCAAGAAAACAAAGACGTTTAATTGAATTTCTGAACGTTCATTTGATCAGACGTACAGAATCAACGAAAATTTCGAGCAGGCGACATTTGAAAACTGACGCAAAGAAGTTACTTTTTCCCTTTCGTTATTTTCACGCGTCGTTTTTTGTCAGCCTTGCGGATCTTGTGGCTTCTTTTTTCTCGCTGCAGTTCCTTTATCACCTTCTTCCTCGCCTGCAATCGGTGAAAAGACCATGCCACAACAACTCAATACCACAACAACAACAACAACTCAATGCCACAACAACAACAACAAACCCGCTTGTCTTCCAACGACTCCCTCTTGTGTCTGTTGTAGATGGCAGTCTTGTCGCCTGCATTCTCTGAAGCTTCCACATTCTCCTGATCGTCTGCTGAGCTCTCATCATCATCATCATCATCATCGTCGTCATCGTCATCGTCGTCGTCGTCATCATCATTTATCTGGAATGTAGGGTATTTAAAAATGATGATATGATAATTAGATGTATTCCTCTATAAAAAAAAGTTAATTATTGTAGGTGATGATGATGATATTATTTAAGCAAGTGGAGCGATCTGATGGTGATGATGATGATGATGAAGGATCTGGCAGCTCACCACTCGTGCATGCGTGAATGGATTTTCCAGCTTTCCTTCTTGCGTCTCCTCTCGCAACTGATGATGACACAGTCATTACTATCATCAACATCATCATCATCAAACCCCTCCAAACAGCATCACAATCATCACCCCCTCAGGACCCACCTGATCATCTCCTTCAGTGTAGCTTCCCACGGCAGCCCGGTGCATCTGACGTCTCACCTCCTCTTCCTCCTCCTCCTCCAATGATTCAGCCACGATGAACGCCTTCAGCTGCTGGTGAGTCATCGTGTTCACTTGCTGTTTCCTGCGTCGAGAATGGTGGCATGGAGAGATTGAATGCATGGAGGCTTATCTCAAATCTACGAGCAAGCACCTCCACAACCTCCCATAAAGCAGGGTTAGGTTTGGAAGGCTCCTCTCAGATCTACGCACAAGCACCTCCACAACGCCACAACTGCCAATTCAATTAGTGATGCGGAAAACGTCGATGATGACGCAAGAGACCGGAAGAAGGAGGTGACGTTGGTGATGTCGGCATGCAGGAAAGTCATCGCCGAGGGGTTGTCCATCTCGACTGACTGCGAGACGTCGATCACGTGCAGTCTGCCCTCGTGCACCCTGCATCGTTTATGAGGGTTACCATGGCTACAATCACCCTCATCATCCTCACCATCATTATTATTATTATTATTATCAAGATATTTTAAAGCTTGAATACTTCCAACAACACTTCATTACCAGACTTTATTCAGCACGAACCAACTACCCATGCACCATGTCCACCCTCCCATGCACCATCCTCCCATGCACCATGAACCACCCTCCCATGCACCATGCTCCACCCTCCCATGCACCATGCACCCCCTCCCATGCACCATGCACCATCCTCCCATGCACCATGCACCACCCTCCCATGCACCATGCACCACCCTCCCATGCACCATGCACCACCCACCCATGCACCATGTCCACCCTCCCATGCACCATGCACCACCCTCCCATGCACCATGCTCCACCCTCCCATGCACCATGCACCCCCTCCCATGCACCATGCACCACCCTCCCATGCACCATGCACCACCCACCCATGCACCATGTCCACCCTCCCATGCACCATGCACCACCTTCCCATGCACCATGCACCCCCACACATGCACCATGCACCCCCTCCAATCGACTCACAGCATGTTGAACTCACTGAGGTCAGCGTGCACCAGCTTGCACGTCTGGAACATCCTCCGCATCACACGCACACAACTCAAGTACATCTGCAGCGCTTCTTGTGCACTCAACTGCACGTCTTTCAGCTTCTGCGCAGGTCTGAGGGGGGATGCTGGGAGGTTCGATGAAGTCATCATTTACCCATTCACTCATCATTTGTTCACGTATTCACTCATCATTCATTCACTCATTCACTCATCATTCATTCACTCATCATTCGTTCACTCATTCACTCATCATTTGTTCACTCATTTAATCATTATTCATTCACTCATCATTCGTTCACTCATCATTGGTTCACTTATTCACTCATTCACTCATCATTCATTCACTCATTTAATCATTATTCATTTGTTCACTTATTCACTCATTCACTCATCGGACACCAACGCCCCACCTGCCGTCAATGCCGATGAACTTCATCACGAGGACGTTCTTGTTCATGCAGATCGGCTCTGGACATGCGATTCCCGCTTTGTGTAATCTGAAAATTTAAAATGTTGAACTCAAACGAGCCAATATGATGGAAGCTAAAAACAAGTAACCATTTAGATTTACCCCGCACACCCTCCCCCTACTCTTCCATCACACATCAGCACAACACTATCACAGCACCAAAGCACCACACCACAACCACAACAACAATACCAAACCACAACCACAACAACACTACCAAAGCACCATCACAGCACACCATTCCAGCACCATCACAGCACACCACCACAGCATAACACCACAGCACAACACCACAGCACACCACCACAGAAGCAGCACCACAGCACACCACCACAGCACACCACCACAGCACACCATCACAGCATAACACCACAGAAGCAGCACCTGTGCAGGTTCCTGAACTCCTTCTCGACCCACTTGGGCACCAGCTTCGTGATGTTCTTGGTGCACGTGTTGAACTTGAACCTGTCAATGGAAGCGCCATGCAAACGCACTGATGATGATGATGATGATGCCCAAACCCATAAACAATAACAATAATAATAATAATAATAATGGATAGATAGAGAAGTGCACACCTGTACTCTCCTTCCATGTACTTGCCTCTCTTCTTGAAGTCGCTGGCCACTGTCTTGAATACCTGCTCACCATTCGTTTGAAAGTACTACTACTAATACTACTACTACTACTACTACTACTACTACTACTACTACTACTACTACTACTACTACTACTACTACTACTACTTCTACTACTACTAATACTACCACCAGCACCATCACCTTGACAGCAAGACTTTGTGCATCGAGGGCAGTGGCGTGGTAGACATTGGCCTCCTTGCCAGTGCTCACACAGCCATCAATGCCTGCATGGTGACCATGATGATGATGCTGTTGTTGCTACAAGCAGACACACACACACACACAAACTCACACACACACACACACACACACACACACACACACACACACACACACACACACACACACACACACAAACACACCAGTGTATATCTTGTTGAGCATCTTGTAGAGCACCATGACAGTTCCGCGGTTGAGTGCCTTCTCCAGGGTCGCCCTGTCGGCCTTGTCCCTGCTCTGTTCCCTGTGTCGTCGTCGAGGTGGTTGATTGGTGGTCAGGTGGTTGATTGGTGATCAGGTGGTTGGGTGGTGAAAGTTGGTAGATAGATGAAGACTTATTTACATTATTAATTTAACTTATAAATTGACATTGCTATGATATTTAAATTACTTTGACTGCATGGTTGTGATGATGCTTCTTGTATGTTCATTGTAGTATAATTATTATTCATAAATCAAAAGTATTGTTAATATTTTGATGTCTTGCTGTAATTGTTGCAACAATTTGAAGAGCAGACGCATAGTTGTCGGTCTTCCTGAAGGAGGCGCCGGAGTAGAGGCCCAGGTAGATCTTCTCCTGTCCCATCTTCAGCAACGACTGCTTCTCCTTGCAGCTCTGAGGGTTCGTGCCCATCGAGATCTGCGTCAAGGATGTGTTTGTGTTGATGATGGCAGGTCATTGGAATGTGTTTAATGTTTAAAATGTAAGGGTTTCAGCTCACTTGGCCGGTGAACTTCAAGTACTGGTTCGTCATGCCTGCAACAAATCGAGCAATACTTGTTGCTCAAAAGAAAATAAATCTTGGATAAAAGACGCCATTGCTTTCTAAATTCATAAAATACAAGTGATGCACTCAACAACAGCAATCGAACTCTTGTTCTCGTTCCATTCCACAAAATCCAGCTTGTTCTCCTCGTCCTCCTCTTCTTCGTCTTCTTCTTGATCCACATTCAAATCTTTGTCGATCTTCACATCACTCATCCTTTTACGAAATTATTTATAATTTATTCGTATGAGACCAAGACATGTCAAAATTTGAGTGAAATTAACAAACGATCAGCTGCAAAAGGCATCTTGAACTCACCCGCCATGAGAATCCTCTTCTGCATCCTCGAACTGACCATCCTCCACCACGTCGTTGTTGTTCCTCATCACGTCACACATGCCAGACGACGCTACCGATTGAAACTTGTCCAATTGCCTCTTCGAGCTTATTGAAAATATTCCTAAAGATCCTCACTCGAGAGTTTATTGCGCAAGTTATTTTCACGAGTGAGGCGAGTTTAAAAAGAAAAGTGAAAGAGATTTAAAAGGGATGTTACAAATTTAATATAGAAAAAAACATAAGTCATAAGTTTTAAAGGTGAAAAATGAACTCATAAACAGAAATTAAAGTAATAAGAGATTAATTGAACAAGCGGAATTGAAAGCAGGCAGTAGAACGGAAGCTAATAACTGCCTCTTCCTCCCCCTCCTCGCGCCCTCTTCCCTCTCCAGACTCTTTCTTCCTGATAATGATTTTGTTGGTTGCCTCCTCCTCCTCCTCCATAACCACCTCTCCCACCCGCTCCATGAGTACCACCTCCTGCATCATAACCACCCCCACTACCACCACTATAACCCCCTGCGCCACTTCTCCCTCTACTATAACCACCACCTTCTGCACCATAACCACCACCACCACCCCGCCTGGCATAGGACATTTGCTGGTACGGATCGACAGAGGCACCTCCGAAGAAGGCATTGGCAGTGGCGTTGTTGGTGACGAAGTTGCTAGCTTTGCTCTCACCCCACCCTCCACCTCCACCACCACCTCCACCACTATAACCACCTCCACCACTATAACCACCTCCACCCCCCCTTCCATGACCCCCTCTTCCACGTCCTCTATCTCCCCCTGCGCAATGTGCACATACAATACAACATACATTACGAAGATTCGGATTACAACACATCATAACCTCCATCATCATTATCATCATCACCACCACCATCATCATCATCACCACCATACAACACACGCAAACCTGCTTGTCGTTGTTGGAAGGAGGGCATCTCAGGGGGAGGAGCTTCGTGCTCGTAAGCCCTGCCCCCTCTGTCAGGCACCTGTGGGTGGGCGGAATATTTTTTTTAATCATTATTATTATTATTATGTTGTTGTTGTTGTTATTGTTATTATTATTATTATAGAGAGACTGACAGCGCCGATGCGGTGTTTGTTGATGGAGCACTTGGTCTTTTCTCTGCTCTGTCCACTGCTCGTCTTCTCTATCAGCAAGAGGTCTGTGTGGTGTTGATAATGATGGTGGTGGTGATAGTGATGATGATGATGGTGGTGGTGATCATAATGATGATGGTGGTAGTGATCATAATGACGATGGTGGTGGTGGTGGTGGTAATATGACGGTGCTGATGCATAGGATGCTTTAACATTATTTTATTTCAATTTAAATAATTCAATATTTTCTTGATTAGTTGAAACACAACAACAAAAAAGTATAGGCATGAAACTGAAAGGAAGACATCATAATCATCATCAGCAGCACTCACCTTCCCTGGCAGCAAGGATGTGTGCGATGGAGACGTGTGTGGAGACCTGAAGAGCCTGCTTGAACCTTGCAAACTCGCCCATCACCTTCGCCTCTTTGTCCTGTGTGTGTATGTGACATGCATGTACACACAAACGCAGACACACAGACACACACACAGACTCACACACATACATACACACACACACACACACACACACACACACACACACACACACGCACACACCTTATGTGACCAGAGGAAGGACTGGATGGTGACGTTGAGTCTCTCGACGAGCATCAAGTGGCGTGCCTGGTAGTCCAGCTTGAGAGCCTCGTTCATGTACTGCACCAGAGACCACTGCGTCTCTGACAGGTTGCCTTTCAGCAGGGGCTTGTCCAAGCCTCCCACCCTCGCAACCAGCTCTTTCAGCTTCGTGGGGTGTGCAGTGTGTTTGTGAGATGTTTTGCAAAGAGATATCAAATGCTTGTTAGGAAGATGAGGAAGGTGAGTGGTGTGTTTTTCGATACTCAAATCAACTGCCACCAATCAAACATTCCTACCTTGGTGTCGACTTTGTTGAAGAGTTGGAAGAAGGTGATGCCTGCGGGCGGCTTTGGGAAGCCTAGTAGAATTAAAACGTCTTTCAAAATGTCTGCTGGAGTTTCAACTTTCTGGAGTGTTTAAAAGTGAATGATATCTTTGATTCATTGTTGTGCATAAATATTCAGAGACGCAAACCTGTTCAAAAGCATCAATAGCGGGTGTGGATTGAGAAATGAGTCGGACAGCCTGCAGTTCGGAAGTGAGAAAGTCGAGCAGGAGCAGTCTGTTGCGTCTGCCTACAAACCGCGTTCTCAACTCTCCCTCCATCAGGACCTTGTACACACACCCTCCTAAGAAAAGGAATGTTTAATTAAATAGAATTCTCCCAGGCGTTTTCAAGTTTGTATTATTAGTTCACCATATTCTCTGAGAAATCCACTCAGCTCCATGTAAAAACTTTCCAAGTCGGCTGGCCCTTGTGAATTACAAAATATTACAGCTCAGTAGTAAAACAGATAGTCAGTGATGAATCTCAATGATAATATTGGATAATAACCGCTTACGGTCCGATCTAGGGCATAAATGGGGTAGAAGATGTTACCGGTGATTGGGGTGACTCTTTCATGGAGGCCTGCATGCAGCGCTAGCTCAGCTGCTAACTCTCCAACCAAACGACTGAAGTCTATATTTAAGTCATCTACCAGTGAAGTTTCCAGACTCTCATTACTGACAGTGCCGCATAATCTGAAAAAAGCATTAAAAAAAGACTTTTAAAAATATTTTCTTTTTTCAAAACTACCTTATATAAACTTTCAAAGTAATATTTACTTACTGCAGCTGATTTAACGTCTCAACAAGAACGTTTTCCATTAGAAAGGATTTCGAAACACGAAGCAACAAGCGGCTTAAAGGTGTGACTAAGTGACAGTCGGACATTTTAATACCATCAATCAATCACTAATGATTTGTATAGCGCCCTCTACTAAGTGAACAAAGACGCTCTTCTTAGAAATTTGTTACATAAAACGGTTTTTAGACCACTACCAATATATGTATATATATATAAATTTAAATATATATAAAAAAAACAATCATTCAACCTCAATAATTCCACCTCACCCACACCACCATGACAATCATCGCCAAAAAATCACTATCACCACAAATAAAAAATTCAATCATCACCACAATACCAACAATCATACCACAGCACAATCATCACCACATCATCCTCAAAACAACAAAACACAATCATCATTCTTCTCAATTTTCTGTCCTGCCACTGGTGCCGAGACTGCGATAGAGGGTGAAGGAGAAGTCCCTGACAACGCTGGTACTGCTGCTGCTATGGATGGATTTCTCTTTTATGTCGCAGCTCACTTGATTCCCTGCGGCCATCTTGGTCTGCTGCGGCCGTTCCTTGACTGATTCAAAACAACCAACATTCGCACTAAAAACATTCTAATTAATTAAATTTAATTTTTATTTAGACCTAAGATTCTAAAATTTTAATATATTATCCCAAAACCGTTTATTCTACAAATGTATTTGAGCGGCTGCCAAAATGGCAGCCGCTAACCAAAGATCAAACGTGAATCAATACCTATTTTTATTTTTATTTTTTTTGGTCCATACTGTTCACAGCCTAACAGACGCAGGCCATGTTACAATGGTTCTAAGAACCATGGTCTTATGCGCCGAAGCGCCACTCCACACGACGTACACATCTTTCAATGTATCCGTCGCAAACACCGCATCATATACACCAGGTATATGATAGTTCACGGTTGCTTCCAAGGATTCGAACTGGCAACCTTTGAGTTGCAAGTCCGACGTCTGCCATCTAATCCATCCCCGCTTCCCAAATGTGAATTTATATGTGCTTGTGTGTGTTTATTTTGGGGAAACTATCTGTGTTTACGTATGTGTGCTTATGTGAGGGTATCCATGTGTGTTTATATGTGGCTTTCTATCTATACCCACCATGCTCTCATCTTCTTTATGCACCAATTAAAGCCTTGGCCGTTATAATAAAATATCCCTACTTTCTATTTTATTGTTTAGATTCTTCCAAAATATGCTCAAAGTCTTCGTATATGTTACAAGCGCCACTCCACACGACGTACACATCTCTCAATGCATACGTCGCAAACACCGCATCATATACACTAGGTATATGAGAGTTCACGGTTGCTTGGCAAGGATTCGAACAGGCAACCTTTAAGTTGCAAGTCTGACGTCTACCATCTAAGCCATTCCCACAAGTAAAATCTAAATCGTTTTAAAGATTTTATTGTTCAATTTTTAACATTTATTATTCATGATATTCTATTATTTGAATCTATTTATTCAATAAAGTTTCTCGACTCATGACTCATGAAGAGGGAAGGCACTTTGGAGGCTTCCACCCATACATCTGCATGGTGGTTCTGGGCAGTCCAGCTTGTCTCTCGCTCACAGACACTTTATTGAAGGGCTCAGCTGGGTTGCTCACTCTCTCCTTGCACCAGTCTATCGGCCTACAAACCAGCGCTTCCGTCATCTATTCAGCATTCAGTTTCATTTACAGACTTTAAAATTAATTTAAACTTCTAATGTTTTAATGGATTCAAAAACATTAAAATACATTCACGGGGAGCTTCAAAGCTTGCCTTGTCGTAGTCAGCAACCAAATGTCCCCATCTGGCTGGCCAGGTTTGCAATGCAGTTTTTGTGTCCCGTTCGAATCTCTCTCTTTAGTGGTTTTCGAATGCTTAAATGCCTTATTTACTATTCCAATCCTATATTTTATTTAATGGTCAGAAAAAGACACTGAAGTGAAACAATCGTATGGGAAAGACTTCATTGCTTGGTGATTGATTTTTGATTAAAGTAAATGCAAAATAGTACGTGAGAAAGAGCTGCTTTCGGACATTCATCTGAAGAAGCCGATTGGATTTTAAAAGTATAATACAAATTAATATAAATTAATTGATTGATTGAATTTACAATTTTTAAATGAAATAGAATATAAATATAAACTTTAACTGACGCAAAAATTGTGCAGACGTTTTTGTTTAATAGAGCTTTTTGGAAGTGAAACTTTTGCGAGTTGATTAAGGAAAATTATAACTATATTAATGTTTCAATCAATCAAATCAAATCAATTTCTATTGCGCTCTTTCCTCACATTCAAGTTTAAAGTTAGAATTTATTTATTTATTTATAAAATAAGACTTAGTTACTTTTTTTAGTTTCAAAATCTTCGAGAACTTTTCAAAAGCCTAGATCAAACGACTGCATTGAGAATATATCGGTGCATCTGAAATGGTCCCGTCCTGTTTCCGAATTTTTTTCCCGTCCCGTTCACGAATTTGTTTCCCGTTCCGTCCCGTTCCCGCAACACAATTCCTAGTCTCCCGACCCGTTCCCGAAACTTTATTGTTTTTTTATTCATTTCGCTGCCGTTTTCACTGGTCCCAAACCTGCTAGTCCTAACATTTATTAAAATTTATTATTTAATTAACCTTATCAAACCAAATTCTATCAGTCACTAAATCTTGCTATTTTCATCTCAGACGTATCAGGCAATTATTACCTTACTTAGATGACCCCTCTTTAAAGATGTTAGTCTCTGCACTTGTTTTATCTCGAATTGACTATTGTAACTCACTCTATTACAATTTACCTGAATCTACTTAAAAACCATTAAATAAAGTATTTAATTATGCAGCTAGAGTCGTTAGCCGTACTCATATTTATCACCACATTACACCCTCTCTCATCTTATTACATTGGCTCCCCATCAAATTTAGGATTATATTTAAAATGTGTGTTTTTA
Organism: Piscicola geometra; assembly: GCA_943735955.1. Taxonomy (NCBI): domain Eukaryota; kingdom Metazoa; phylum Annelida; class Clitellata; order Hirudinida; family Piscicolidae; genus Piscicola; species Piscicola geometra. The sequence continues at coordinate 4,372,776 of OX030959.1, read as the reverse complement.
TGTTTAAATTAAAAAACTCCCCAGTATCCCCAATATACCTCAAATCATTAATAACTCACCCTCATAGAATTAATTTAAGATCATCCACTCAAAATCATTATTTCATCCCTTCCATTAATAACTCTTTTGCTAAACGTTCTTTCCATTATGCAGGTCCATATATTTGGAACTCATTACCTCCTCATTTAACTACTTCAAAATCATTATTTACTTTTCGTAAGGATCTGAAGACATATCTGTTTAGCAAATTCATTTACGAGCGCTCTTGAATTTAAAGAAAGAGCGCTATAGAAATCTATTTGATTGATTGATTTGATTGAATATTTGGACTCACCATAACAACTTCAAATGTATTTCGCAACATCAACCAATTTTCGACTTTCAAAGCCAAACTGAAACTCATTATTTTAACTTAGCTTATCACTCATAATAATTACTCTTTGCTTTCTTTTTATAACATTACTTTTATAATTATGTTTATTTCTTTATTGCATTACAACGTAGTGAGAGCGCTTCAGTTGCGTGCCCGGGCGCTATACAAAAACGACAATTATTATTATTATTATTAATATAATAAAATACTATACAAAAATTATTTTTTATGATTGGTTGACGATTATGCTCGTGTCAAAACAAGAGTTTTAAAATATTTTTCTTAAATAAAGTGGGGGGATCCACATTAAGGCGGACCCCTTCACTACCAAAAATTGGGGGGTCCGGACCCCAGGACCCCCCTAAGATCGCCCCCCATGCTAATGGCAGACGGCACTGATGGCTTCTATGAAAAACTACTTCAGACGTTTGTCCTGAAATTCTTTTTACGTGAGGGTGCTGTATGAGAAAGATTTCAATATTCAATACAAATATTGTAATATTCAGTTTAAAAAGTAGTTTACAATGGTTTGCTGCCATATATATTTAAATTAGTTGAATTAAATCTTGCATAAAAATGATACGAAAATTCTTATTATTCCATTTTAAAAATATTTATGAATTTTGAAAAAAAAGAAGTTAAAAAAGAAATATCTAAATGCCTAGGAAGTTGTTACAAAAAGCAATATCTAAATGTCTTGGAAGTTGTTACAAATAGCAATATCTGAATGCTTTTAAAGTTGCACTTTAACGTATGAGCCGAGGAGATTTGAACAATACGAAAGAATACTTTTGAAGGAAAAGAAACATGAACTGTTGAAATAGATCATCATCATCATCCTCACCACCACCACCCCTCGTCATCCCCTTTATCATTCTCACTCTTCATCATCTTCATCATCACCATCATCATTCTCACCACCACCACCATCATCACGACTGCTTGGCTTTGATATTCTGCATGTGGGTGTAGTAGAGGAGCTGGTTGATGCTGTAGTAGAAGGGGTTTTCGTCTGCTCCCAATGCAGGCTGGTATGCCATCTCAGGAGTCTGTCAGAGTTCAATGTATCAATGACACATATAGTCTTTGATGAGTAGTTGTATTGCATATTGTATAAATACAAGAACTTGAGGCTCAGAGCAGCTTATGCAAAAAACGGAAGGGTTTGCAATGAAGAAGGCCACCTTGCGGTTGTTTGACTGGTTCTTGTTTGAGCCGCTTGCTTCTGCATGCTTTTGAGGCTCCATGTTCAAGGAAGGAGAGTGTGGTGTGTCATTTGTGATGGAAGGAGGGTGTGGTGTGTCGTTTGTGATGGAAGGAGGGTGTGGTGTTTCGTTTGTGAATGGAAGGTGCAATGTGTGATTGGTGCACGAATGGTGGGGCATGTGGTTTGAGGTGGAAGAGTGGGGTGGGAGGTTTTTGGTGAGTAAATGCTGTGTGTGATTGATGGTGGAAGGGTGGGATGTCTGACTGGAACTTTTAATGGAATCGCCATTCAAGTGAAGATGACTAGGGAGGATTGGGTTGGCAAACTGTTGCATTGAATGTTCGCCATTGTTCGTTGTCGCGATGCTTGAAGAACTTTTTGCTGAACACTGAAGAAAATGGGACAAAGTCAAAAATTGAAGAAGAATCCTATGTGGAGTGACATTAGAGAATAAATCTAAATTATTTTAGAAACTTTTATTTCTGGAGTGATTTGAGGCTCTGCTGGAGGAGATGCTCTGTTCAAATGAATGTGAATCAAAAATAAAGTATTATATTTAAATCCAATTCAAGGCCCACAAACTTAGAGCTTTAAACATAGAAAAGAGCCTTAGACATACTGCTTGCGGTTTTTAGAACCCCTTTTTGGGATTGGACAATCTTTAATATCTTCCCTTTTTCTTTTCTTCCTAAATGAATTAATGTTATTTGTGAAATGGAAGATTAGTTTTTTTAAAGAATATATGGAAGAAAAAATAGTTGAAGTCGAATGTTTTGAAAAATTAGATCGTATAAAAAAAATTAATTCTGATTGTGCATAAAGTATATGCCATAAAGTTTATGCCATAAACTATTCAGATCATAGTTGAAATATAATAGTAACAGATTCGAATTAATATACTTTAATAATTACAATTTAAAATACCCCATAATTATAATTTTTGTGAAAGATATATATTTAAAAAAATTAATTTATCAATTTAATTGAATAAATAGTTAAAAACACGGTATTTACATTAAAAACTACGTAATTTAAATGTAAAGTTTTACTAAAAGATTAATAATAATAAAAATTTAAATTTAAACTTTGAAATATTTGTATTTTTTATTGAAAAAAATTGTCCTTTTTGCACGCTTATTCTGCGGATTGATCGGGAAAAAAGCAGAAAAGTTTGAAAAATTACTACTATTAATTTAATTATTTTCACAAACCTATAAAAATATTTTTTATATTCTATATCTATGTGACGGCCATTTAAATTTCCGTAACTTATTATTTTTCACTAAAATAGCTATTATTACTTCATGAAATGGTTTTTGAAAATAATTTAATATTCAATTACTTTTTAACGTTGAAACTTTAATTATTTTAAAAGAACCTATTATTGTAAAAAATCTATATTAACCAGCAGATCATGTAAATGTATTAATAAACCGACTCTCATTCTGAGAATCGGGATAGATGGTGATATTTTACTAGTTTAGAAGCTTCATGAAAAATATTATTAGACGACGCTTATGTCAAAAGACTCTTCATTCAATGGATTCTTCAATTAATATTATACTATAATATTAATTGAAGAATCCAGAAATGCTAAAAAACTACTGTAAATTCATGACACCTAATACTAGTATCATGAGAATCGTAACATTTTGTGTCAACGTCATGGTGTGCATAATATAAATAATGATATAGTTATACGAAAAATAAACATAAGAGCCCAATATTTCACATTTGCCTTTCTATACAAATGAAATGTATTCAGATAAAAATGTAATTATATTACTTACTTGTTGCTTGATATATCGCGATGATGACGGGACGCTAGAATCAGAACAGAAAATGTGGGAATGACAAAATAGTCAAAAACTCATATAAATTGAGTGTTCTAAAATTGAGAGAAGTAAAAACACGTTTTTAAATAGGCCTATGAATGAATAAATCAAACCGGATAGAACTAACTAAAAACATAAACTTAAATATTTGAGATTTTTAAAATAAATTTAAGACATGCGTTTTTTGCTTATTTTCAACTTTAAATAGCTAGAAAGCATAATATTTAAATATTTATTATGAATATTTTACATGGACAATATTTTTATATTCTTTTTCTTCAAAAATATGCATCCAGTCTTGGATACGATTTTCCATTCTTTTTAAAACAAGTAAGACACTGCGAATCGTAAGTCTGTAATCGATTCTTGATTAACCCATTTCATTGAACAGATCACAACTATTCATAACATTAACATTCGCCTGCAAAGAATAACTTTCCAGACATCAACTTATCACGCCTACGTCTAACCACTCAACATATTTTCCATTCATTCGATGGAGGCAATCAATAAACTAATGCAAACTTCTCCAGTCGATTCTTCCCCAAATCATGTCTTGATAAATAAAAACTTCTATCCACACCACAACCATCATAGTTAAAGAAACTAATCTACGTGAAGGCTCACTGCAGAGCCTTCGATCATCACCAGTCGAAGTTCTACAACAGTCTACACCACTAACTGTTTCACGAACTTTTCGGTACTCAGCATCAGTGTTATTTTCGTTTAATGAAATAATTAGAGCTTTTAGTTCAGTTTCGTTTTAGAACAAATTATACCATGGCATGAAACAGAATATTTACATAGTAATACATTGTGAGTATGTCTAAAAAACACTTTATTGCTTACCTAAAGATTCGTATAAAAACAGAATTTAAAAATTGTTTTTTAAGTGGGCGAGGGGGGTCCGGACTCCAGAACCCCCTCAGGATCGCCCATGCTGGGTAGGACCCCCCCCCCAAGATTTCCAGCAGATCGACGCTCCTGCTGTAAATGGTAATTTACAAACGGAAAATTATTTTGGACTTTAACGTTTACACATTTTTATTAAACAATAAAAAAAATTAGCAACAACAAATTTACTCCAAAAATCCAAAACTGTAATATGTCCGCTATGGCGCGAATTTCTCATTAGGACGCGTTTGTTTTTATGATTTAGTGTAAAATTAGATTACTGAATGATTTAAGTTTGTAAGCTTCTACAAATTAAGGGTTGTATATTTATAATGAAACAGATTTTAAAATTTATTTTAAGTGGGCTGCAGCTCTGGCTACGGCCTTGACTACTTTAATAGGATCATGTGAGTGGTGCAATGCACCACTGGTGCATATGCGCATTTAACAGTCTCATGACTATAAAACCATTTGAATCTCTGGCAAAAGTTGAAATTTTATTAAAAAAACTTGAGGTGAGATTTGTTTTTGCAATATAAATGTTGTATATGCATATTATATTTTGCAACAAATTGAAATATTATTTAATTTAAATAAAGTGCTAAACAATTTTTAAAGTGACAAAATGTGTATTCTTAGTTTCAGATAAATAAGTACGCTTAAATCATCAAAATATTTTGTAAAAACGTAAATATTATTAATTTTTCATAGAAAATGTTGAAAATCTTTTTTTTGGCGGTGCTGGGAGTCGCCTGTGCTTCTCGCCTACTCGGAGGATTTCATCCTGCCGAAATAAATGATGAAATGCATGCTCTTGGCGAGAAGGCGTTGGTCATGTTCGACGATTCGAACACCGACGGCCTTGCGCAGAAACTCTTGACCATAAAGTCAGCAGAAGTACAAGTACGTCTTTGACCATTTGCATTTAATAATTTAATGGCATTTATTAAGTTTCTAATGTTTTTAAAATATGAATTGAGTGACTTACATTTATAATTTAAATTTCAAGTGCTATTCATTTAAAGGTTATCAAAATGTTTCACAGGTGGTGGCTGGTCGAAACTACAAGTTGGTGATAGACGTTGGTCTCCTGGACTGCACTGAAGAGCAGACCAAAGAGCCAGAGAACAGCTGCCACTTCACCAAGAAGGGAGAGTGCACATTCAAGGTGTTCCGTAGCCTGCAAGATGAATATCAGCTGGTCGAATCAACCTGTGGTGAGTTTATCCCACATACTACTCAGTAAAACACAAGATTATATATTGCAGGGACTTTGCAACCTATTATACAGTAAAATGACTGAAATGATATTTTGAGATTTTTAATGCTTAATTATTTTTATTATAGTAGTCTTTATTTTGAAATTTGCCAAGTCATTTATATGATAATTAACTCAAAATAGCCCAAAGGTATTAACTTTTGCATTTTTGAATTAATATAACATTTTAAAATATACTTTTTAACATTGCATAATTTAACATATTCAATGACCTTTAATAAAATGGAATGATAATATTGGGTAATGGAGTAAAATTCTACTTTAATATTTTGACAATTTTATTGAATTATTTTTCAACGTAATAGTTCAATCAAGGTATATAATCTTTCGATCTTTTAGATATTATAATCATCAAATTTCCATGTATGCAAAAAATAAAAGATTCAACTCTAATATTTCTATAAATCACATCCTAATACACACAAAACACACACAAGCACACACACACAAATGCAGCACATTGAACTTTCTTAAAGTCCTCATTAAATCATGAGATGTTGTTGACAGGAGGTTAGAACTTTGTCAGCATATCTTGATCAGGTTCTTATAGCACACATAGTTTTAGTATTAGTACAATATAACGCATTAATAAACTTTTTTTAAATTCGAAACAAAATTGAAATAGTTCTTGACAACAAATTGACTATAAGTAGTTGATAAAAAAAGTATGAACAGACTTTGTCATATTCACTCTAGGATTTAAGAAATCAAACTCTTTTTTTAATAATCAAAAATATAATTTATAAGTCATTTAGTAACCCAACCGTCACACTACTCCATCTAATATATTCTAATTCTATAAGCAGGTTAGTACTTGGATTCAAGAATAGATCGAGTTGCCCTTCATTTCGAGTACTCTTTGTCCTCGCCATTGAGCCAGTTGCACGTGTGGCTGTAGAGCTTGCCCTTTCCCTTCCTCGAGGCCAGGTACAGCTGGAAGTAGCAGTGAGTGGTCTGGAAAAAAGTGGATGACTTTTAGTTTGCAATCTTTGCATTTTGCACTTTCACGGGCTCATAGAAAAACATAGTGATATTCTAGTAACTGAAACTTAATTAAAATGGAGAAAACTAAATAGAAACTTAAGCTTAAATGATTTTAAAAACTGGAATATCATTAGATAAAAGACGTCACCTCAACGGGCTCGCTAGAGCACAACTTTTTCTTGAACTCCTCCTCACTGCAGCCCAACAGACCAACCACCAGGTCCATGTTGTACAGGAAGCCGTCATCCGTCTGTCAGTGACGTCACCACCACAAAGTGCTATATTTCAATCAACTCAGAAACGCACGCAGCGACGCAGTGTTACTCAATAGGTGAATTATCTGAAAAGCACGTTACTGCTGGTAAGCGTTAGCACAAAAAGCTTGAAACAGTGATTTTGATTTCACAGCACCACCTACGTTCAGCTCAACGTACGCGATCTTCGTGATGCGTTGAGCGAGTCCCTCAGTCCATTTGTCATCGTAGAGTTTGAGGGCCTGCTTGGCCGCTTCAATGGCGTGTGAGGCCTTTGGGTTCACCTCGTACCAAACCGTTTTGGCCCAACTGTCGCTCGCCAACACACAAAAAAGAAAAAAACTAACTTTTATTACTTCCATAGAATATAATTTGAGATGAAGTGTGTGTATTCAAGTTGCAAGTCCATTCAACAAAAATACTAAAGTACAAATGCTGATGACCATTCAACTCTTAAAAATTGAGAAAAACTTTATATACTTATGAAACAAGTTCGAGAATGTTTCTAGAAAATCATGTGTTAGTTGTCGTCTGCTGAATCGATTATGAATAAGTAGACGAGAAACGTACAATTTATTCGATATTCAACAGTGAAAGATTCTCTGAAGAAAAAACAATGTTTTTTGCAACTAAACAGTCTCAGAAGACTGGCTACTGAGTAACAACAATGAATGGGATTTCACTAAATTGTGTCTGGTTTTCAAGCAGTGTCAAAGTTACATCAGTGCCATTCGGAACGAGAGCTATGTCAAAAACTTCCCTTCAAAACACATCAACGTCTTTTGATATCGATCAATTCAAACACAAAAACACTCAGCTGCATCTTGCATCAGACTGTTGAAGAAAATCTAAAATTTCAGAGGTCGATCTGCAAGAAACAGTCTCTCTTCCACCTTTCATGCTCTTCCTTCATTCCCTTTTCCATCTGCTTCTCCACTTGATCCCTGCCTCCCTGTTCATTTTGCTGTGGTGAGACAGTTCACAGCATGAGAAAGACAATTTATCTCAGATACTTGCGGTGCTATCAATGGCGAGGATTGTACGATGAATCAACCACAACCATCTAGCAGCCAATCCACTCAAACACCAGCCACCAGTTAACAACACAAACAACTAACAACACCAGCCATCAACTATCAACACAACTCACGAACAACACCCACACCATCTAACAGCCCAATCCACAAACGAAACCAACCAGCCACTAACCTCGACAATCTTGTCCACCAGCTTGCACAACTGCCTCACCCTGACCTCCTTGCAGCGCTCCATCGACTCCAACTCTCCCAGGAAACAGTCCATCTTGTAGAGAAGTGTCCCTGTGAAACCCTCCATTTTTCTCACTCTCTCCCTCATCTTCACCAACTCATCTTCCTTTTCCTTTTCTTCATCTTTCTTCTCTCCTCCTTCCTCTCCACTTTCGTATCCTTCTTCATCCTTTTTTCCATCTTTTTTTCCTTCATGGAAACTCTGGTTGCTGATGCTTGCTACCTCGAGGTCAACATCTCTGTAACAAGGGTTGCCAGTGACATGAGTGATAGTGAATGAAAACTCTTCAAATTGAAAAAAAACAACTAGAAAAGTTGAATCAAAGGGACACAACTTACACGAGTAAAAACGACTCAGAACTATTCAAAAGTGAAACCAAGTATGAAAAAAACTAAAAGCTGAACCAAAGGAACACATCTTACACTCCATCCTTTTTGCCAACATTCTTCCTTGCATTGAACTTGTCCATCACGTTGGTTGCTCTCTGGAAGGGTGTTTGCAGGCAAATTTGTAAATAGGCTCAAACATTTAGCAGAAAATAAAGTGCCAGACACCAATGAATTTCTTGCAAAATGTTTGAACCCATTGAATCAACCATCTCAGAAAAATAATCTAACCCTTGAAACATCAAAAGCACGAAAATAACATCTCCATAAGAACCTTCTTGAGAAAATCTGAAAACTCAATCTCATTAGCCTTCTCGGCCAGTTCTGCCTTCACTTCGACGTAAGTGTCATTGATGATGGCGATGAACATGTTGAGGAGGACGAAGAAGACGAAGAAGACGTACAAGATGAAGTAGGCAGGTCCCAGCACCCTGTTCGCCTGCTGCAGCGATTGGAAATCAAAGTCTCCCAAGATGAGACGGAAGAGGGTGAAGCTGTGGTGATGGAATTGAAGATGTTGATAAGTAATTTTTTAATAGAATATTTTTTCTATTTTTTAAACCTCGAACAACCAAGTAACCCTCATTTCAACAAAGTCGACAAAGCATATCTCTAACGCGACAAGAGCACCAACATGGAGCTAGAGTAGGTGTTGAAATCGCCATCTTGTGTTCCAAACATTATGTAGCCCAGTTGAGCGAATGCAAGGAAAATGATGAAGAACATGATGGCAAATCCGCTAAGGTCCTTCGAGCTGGCTCCCAGAGTGGAAGAAAGCTGAGTCATCGTCTTGTTGAAGCTGATGTACTTGAAGATCTGGTGAGGGCGGTGGAGGGTTGATGAGTTGGTTTCGTTTCCACCATCCATCCCGATCCTCCTTCTACCACAGAATCCTTCTCCACCACCACCACCACCACGAACCTTGATCCACGAAAGGAAGCAATTGATGGAGAGTGCTGCACTGAAGATGACCAGCCAGTAGCTGATGAAGTCAAAGTCGATGTAGCTGTATGGATTTTCCAGGATGCGCACCAGGAGCAGCTTCACTTCCAGGAACGAGTAAACGTTGAAGGCGATGACGAGGATGCTGATGACGATGACGATGATGTCGATGATGTTCCAGAACTCTCGGAAGTACGAACAGCCATGTTTCTTGATCTGTGGTTGTTTTATGTTTGACTCTAACTATGATAAATCACTAAAGCATTACAGGAGCAACGACAAAAATAAGTAAATAACCCAATACATTGAAAAACTAAAACTTAATAACCAAAAACATTAAAAACAGCAACAGCCTCAACAGCACCACCACCACCTCGAGGATCTCTTCAACGATATAGTACAGGATGAAGATGCAGAAAGCCACTTCACAGGCGAGTACCACGTAGTCTTTAGTCGAGGTGTAGCGGATCAGTTTGACCGGTCTGAGAATCGATGAGGGGACAATGCCACCCGTTGCAGGAAACTCTGCTATGAGTCTGCGTGAGAGTGCAATCAAATTGGAGGAGGAATATTATTAATGGGGTGGTATTTCGAACAAGTTTCAATACTAATTTAGGTGGTTCGTTTCTGGTGTGGTGTGGTATAAGAGAAGTTTGTGTGGTGTTAGTAAAGTAATGGTTTGTTATAGAGGTTTTTTAAAGCTTGGAAAAGATGCAGATGCCAAAGGTAGCTACTTGACGACGCAGAAGTAATTGAGGTTGGCGTTGTAGATGGTGAAGTCGACGAAGATCGCCCTGGTGGCTCGGTCGACCCACAAGTGTTTCTTCAGCTCTTTAACGATCGCCAGCGAAGTGTTTGCGTCAGGTCCCAGGTCGACATAGTAACCGCCCCCATCGTAAGAGGATATTTGTCCATTCACTGTGCTGCTCTTGAGATCTTTCTCGGTGCTGTGACTCCAACTGGCGTGAATGAGATGGTGGTGGATAGGTAAATGGATTGATGGGTGAAAACGAGAAACGAAAAAGTAGGTTCAAACTAAGCTAACGATTAATCAAAGTTCAAACTTAGCTGGTAGAAAAATCAGTTGAACAATAAATTCCAAAACCTCATAAACTCCTTGCAGAAACGTACGCAGTGCCGTTGATGAGGCCAAAGGGGGCAGTCTCCATGCTTTTCTCAGAGTAGGCGGAGTAGCAGACCTTGATTTGAGAGCTGAAGTCGTCCGGAATGGGACATGAGTCGTTCTTGACCCTCACCTGCTTCACTCTGGGCACCCCCTGCAGTTGGTTCTCGTATAAGAGAAAGCCCCTTCCCTCCTTGTCGACGTCAGTCCCGTGGTAACTGTCCCACTCGCTGTAAAGATTCGGGATCAGCACTTTTTCCAAGAACTTTAGTGTTAGTTGAATTGAAGAATTAATTGGTGGTTTCATGAACAGTTTTTAGTTTAAAAAAAGCTATAAAATGCATATTGAAAGTCTCAAGTCTTAAACGTTCGAAACATTCGAAAGTCTCTCCTACCACAAAGTAGTCCTCGGGCAGGTTCAGGTTCAGGAAGTTGGAGCGCGGGTTTTTGGCGTCTGCAGGCGTATCGAGGAAGAGGTTGCGCATGGCGTTGTTGAGGTTGTACGTGCTGCTGTTAGTCGGACCAAAGGACACTGGAGTGGTGGTGGATGGAAGGAAGAAGTTGTTATAGAAAGAATGAAGCTTTGTGCTTTGTGCCTTTGAAAGCTTTTACATTTTTGAAATCGGTGGAAAAGGGTTAGTTTTATTAGAGCCACGGCTGATGTGACATCTTCCACTAAGATTAATTAGACTTACATAAATACTTCTACCACCATCACCACAACAACCACCATATCCACTACTACCCTCACCATACAATGACCAGCCACCACTACACCCCACCACAGCCACTACAACTAACTGATGCACAAAACCAGTAGGAAGAGGCAGTAGATGAAGAGCTCCCTGATGGTGGTGGTGATGGTCAGGTCCAAGTTGCCCTTCGTCTCTTCCGTCTGCTTCGTTGCCCAGATGGCTTATGGATGGGATGAGTTTGGTGGTGAGGTGGATGGATTGATGTTGTCGTTTTATTAGTGTTTGGTAGTGATGAGATGGACTATGGACTTTCTTAATATAGACTATATTAAGAAGTCCATGGATGGACGGTGTAATTCTTAATGTGTTTTGGTGGTGATTTGGTGGCTTAGTGTGTTGTTGCTGTGTTCTAACAAAACTGAACTTCAATCGATCTTTTATATAGATATTAATAATAGTGATAATAATAATAATAATAATAATAATAATAATAATAATAATAATATGGCAAGCAACGCCATCATATTAACGATGAAGGAAAATGATTTTCGATGTAATTCACGACGTCTCCTCACATCTCATCCCGAACTTGAAGGAATTCAGGAAACCACTTTTCTTGGGGGGCGTCTTGACCTCCCCCCCCTCCTCACCCTCATCCATGGGATCGACGATTTCAGGAATTGATGATGTCATATTGTTGTTGTTGTTGTTGTTGCACACTTGTTGTGAGGTCACAGAAACAACAATGACGCTTTTGTCTTTTTAGTTGTTGATGTGCTTGGAGACTTGTTAAACCTTCTTGCGGGATTCTATTTTATTGGAAATTTATTTATATTCTGGAGTATTTAAAATCGTCGTTATATACAGCTGGAGACACGCTCCCATGGAAACTTCGATCAGTTTACGCTGACAATTGTTGAATCTTCTTTTGAGGGAATCAAAAAAAAATTGTTTAGAAATAATAATAATAATATAAAGTAAAATAGAGGAATAGGAAGAGAATGTCATAAGTGTTGAAGAGGTATGAGGGGAAAAATGGATGAATGGATGGATGGATGTTTGGATGGATGGATGGTTGGATGGATGAATGGGTGATTAAAAGTTGATTTTATCTTGGATGGATGGATGGATGGGGGATGAAAGAGCATTAGTTACGTCATTGAACGTAATCATAGAAATAAATAATCTGAAAAATGACTTATTTTGATGTATTTTATTCTCTCAATCTGAAAATATTTCTACGAACGCTTGCAGTTAAATTTTTAAAACCATTTTTTCTCACAAAATAACTTCAGTTATGGGAAATGAAGTAAGATCTATTCACATTTTAAATAAGGTCAAGTTATTTAAAAATTGTGATAGTCTATTTAGTTTCAATATAAGATAATCAATAAAACGAGAGTGCTTTTGAGGATTCTCTTATCAAGTTAGAATGGAAAATACACGCTATTAATAATAGTAAGGATAAAAATTATGGGTCTCTTCATTTTAAATATTCAAAAATAGTTATTCATAATTCAACGCGGCATTTTTTGCTATGGTAAGTTGAACCTAATACTTTTGGTTTTTATGATAATTATTAATAGTTATAATTAACTTATAAATATTAATATGACGTCATTTATACATTTTGTCATTAATATTTCCAAATTTATTTATTTATTTATTATTTAATCAATCTATTACGATGTGCAATTAGGATATTTCACAAAAAAAGCCATTTTTGAACGCCTATAACCTAAATATATAAACATCTTATTTAACAAATTCAAATTATTTTTTATGCAATTATTTAAAACTATTATAAATTAAACTATTTGAACAATTATTATTGAAATTATTTAAAACTATTATTAATGAAATTATTTAAAACTATTATTAATGAAATTATTTTACAACTTTTTATAGTAACATTTGAGCCATATAAAACTACAAATAGTTTTTGAATATTTCTCAATTCAGCACCTCATTAATTACTGACCACCGACGGCTGATTCGCTTTGCCATAATTTCGAGTTCAATAAATTGTTTTCAAAATTCCAATATTCAATTATTCTTTAAAACAAACTCCGTTATTTTGAATTTTTTAATTGGTAAAAAAAATTGGTTTGTATTTCAAAATTTGTTTGTATGTTAAGACATAATTGTGTCAAATTAAGTCAAATTGGTTAACAATATTAAAGTGAAACATTAACATTTCTGCGTATGGAAGTATTCCAAAGATAATATTAAACATTATTTTTATGCATAACTGAATATGTATTGACGTATTCAGCATTCACCACTGATAAATAAATGTATAATCTTGAAATTCCCAAATGTTGAATATGAATGGATTTCATCAGTCTAACTGCAATTGTTATATATTTGAATTGATGAAATTTAAGTTTATATGTCTTTTTCACATGAAATTATTCAAAAAGTGTATCCACTTCAACCCAGGTGTAAAATGATATCTCACCAAGATGACTTTCCTGAGGTAAGCTGGCATCTTAAGTTTATACTTTTTACTCAATTGTGCTTTTTTAACATCATATTTAAATCAAATATTCTACACTGAAATTGGCCTATTTTCACTTTATTCATTTATCTAACCATGTCACCACACCCACAGTGTCCACTGTGTATGGAAGCATTCGAGCTGGACGACCTCAACTTTCTACCTTGCACTTGCAGATACCAGGTCGCTTTTTCTAAATAATTATCAACACTATATAGGGACCCACACACAAACACACACACACACAACAACAACACCTAAACACACACACACACACCTTTACCTTTACTGTATTATCTGTACAGTATTGAGAATATGTGTTTATGTCAACTGCAACACACACACAAACACACATAAAAACACCCACAGATATGCAGGTTTTGTTGGCACAGGATCCGAACAAACGAGACGGGCTTGTGTCCGGGCTGTCGCAAGGTGATTCCAAAATGGCATTTCGCTCATGGTGCTCCTTGTCTATTGAATTTGAGGCCTATAATAATTACAATGAGGATTTGAATACAAAATAATACTGATTTTAGTTATAATTATAATGATGATTACACACAAAGAATCTAATTATAATATTATTATTGTAATTATGTATACTTTAATGTGTTTAATTACCTTCAAATAAGAACATTTCTTTAATCAGTTCTTCACCATTGCAGTCTTACCCAGAAGACCCTGTCCAGTTCAAACCACTGTCCGAAGATGAGTTAGTCATTTTGGTATGACTAAACACAAAAGTTATATATAAATAAATCCAATTAAAGTTAAATACGTTTTTAATTTTATAAAATAAAATAATGAAAGATACTAAATAAATCAATAATAAAATAAATAAATTGAGGAATGGTAAAGCCCACTAAAGGTGAGTCACTACCACCCCGACTGCAGGGTCCACAACATAAAGAAGGACAGGCGACAGAAGGAGGTGAGTCGCAGGCAAAAGTCCTCCGAGAACCGTAAACACCTCACCAATGTTCGGTCGGTGGTTGGTTGGTTGGTTGGTTGGTGGTGGTGGGGGGATGGGCGAGGGTAGTCTGGTTGGCAAGCAGTCGTTGTCAGGTTGGAGGGGAGTGGAGGGATGGTTGGTGGCTGGTAGGAAGTGGATGGATGGTTGAGCCTGGTTGGTGAGCATCGAGACGTTTTCAGTAAGAGAAGGCAGATGGCGCTTGATCAACTTGAAAATCGTTTGCTCTATGGCACGGAATCACATGTTGATCATCAATATTTCTTGATGACTTCACATAAAAGCACCCGCACCACACAACTCAATCAAGCCAACCACAGTCTTCCCCCACCACCGACCACACTATCTACCCACCACCACCCACCCACCACCACGCTCTTCAACCGACTGCCACAGGGTAGTACAGAGGAACCTGGTCTTCGTGGTGGGGCTGTCACAGAGGCTGGCAGACGCCGAGGTGCTCAAGCGGCAGGAGTACTTCGGCAAGTTCGGTCGCATCCACAAGGTCGTCGTCAACCAGAGCACCTCCTATGTCGGCTCTCAGGTGTGTGTGTGGGTGTGTGTGTGTGGGTGTGTGTGTGTGTGTGTGTGTGTGTGTGTGTGTGTGTGTGTGTGTGTGTGTGTGTGTGTGTGTGTGTGTTTGGGTGTGTGTGTTTTGTTGTTGTTAATTATTGCTTTTTCGTTGATATTTTTGTTGTTAATATTATTATTGTTATTGCTTTTAGGTTTTGTTCTTACACACCTTCACCACAGACTCGCACACAAACACACATCCGCCTACCCACTCGCACAAAAACCCACTGACACACACACAAATACACGAACACACACACACACACACACACAAATACACGAACACACACACACACGCTGACAAAATCTTCTCCACACATACACACACAAACCCCGCACACAGGGTCCGAGCGCCAGTGCGTACGTGACGTACGTACGACCAGAGGATGCCTACCACGCCATCTTGGCGGTCAACAACCTCCACATCGACCACCGCAACCTCAAAGCCTCTCTCGGCACCACCAAGTACTGCTCGCAGTTCCTCAAGGGCGCTCTCTGCTCCAAGGCGGTTCGTGGTGGGGGGAGGGTTCGTGGTGGGGAGAGGGTTCGTGGTGGGGGAGGGTTCGTGGTGGGGAGAGGGTTCGTGGTGGGGGAGGGTTCGTGGTGGGGAGGGTTCGTGGTGGGGAGGGTTCGTGGTGGGAAGAGGGTTCGTGGTGGGGGAGGGTTCGTGGTGGGAGAGGGTTCGTGGTGGGGAGAGGGTTCGTGGTGGGGGAGGGTTCGTGGTGGGGAGGGTTCGTGGTGGGGGAGGGTTCGTGGTGGGGAGGGTTCGTGGTGGGGGAGGGTTCGTGGTGGGGGAGGGTTTGTGGTGGGGGGAGGGTTCGTGGTGGGGGAGGGTTCGTGGTGGGGGGAGGGTTCGTGGTGGGGGGAGGGTTCGTGGTGGGGGGAGGGTTCGTGGTGGGGGGAGGGTTCGTGGTGGGGGGAGGGTTCGTGGTGGGGGAGGGTTCGTGGTGGGGGAGGGTTCGTGGTGGGGGAGGGTTCGTGGTGGGGGGAGGGTTCGTGGTGGGCGAGGGTTCGTGGTGGGGAGAGGGTTCGTGGTGGGGGAGGGTTTGTGGTGGGGGAGGGTTCGTGGTGGGGGGAGGGTTCGTGGTGGAGAGGGTTCGTGGTGGGGAGAGGGTTGGTGTGTATTGATTTGGTTTGTTCGGGGGGGGGGGTGTATTGTTGAAGGGGGAGAGGGTTTGAAAAAGAGTGGCTGGTTTAGTCGGGTGTATGGCAGATGCAGGAAAGTGGGGTCAAAGGTTAGAGTGGTTTGGTGGAGTGAAGGCTTGAAGTGGTGCGATTTGGCGATCATCATAATCATCATCATCTTCATCATCATCACCATCATCATCAGGACTGCATGTACCTGCACGACCTGGGCGATGAGGCTGCTTCCTTCTCTAAAGAGGACATCCAACAAGGGTTCGCTCCAGCATAACAACATCAATAATAATAATATTAATGATTAAACTTGTATTTTATTGTTAATATTTTTTTTCTAGTTTTTGTTCTTATTTTTTTTATATTTATTGTTTTTTTATACTTTTTTTTATTTTTCAAAAATGATTTTATTCAGCAAATTAACCTGGTTAATTACTAGGAGACCCGAGGTATACACTTGTTTGGCCACCCAAACAAAAATTACAGAAATATTGATTAATATAGTCAGTAATCACAAAAATAATTAAAACGAAAATTAAATTAAATGTAAACAAAATTTATATTAGCTTTCCATACATACATATATATATATATATACATAATTATCGTCATCATTATCATGACAGCAAGCATCTTCAGTACGAACAGAAGCTTATAAAACAGTACTCGAACAGTGTGCAAGCCCATCAAAAGACAGTCAATGAGTGAGTGATGATGATGATGACGATGATGATGATGATAATGGTGATGATGATTATATATGGCTACAGATGGTTAATTCTGACTCAACATTCCATCAGCAGCATAGGGAAAAGTGTGGAGGAGGGGTTGGGGGAGGTTGTCGATGAGGTACAAGATAGCAACAACAACAAGCACAACAACAACAACAACAATCACAACAATCACATAAGAAATAGCGAAAGCAGTGACAACAGCAACAACACAGACCTCAGCGAAAACAACAACAACATCGCGTGCAACAACGTTTACAACCAAGACGAGGATGACGACGATGATGATGATGACGATGAAGACGATGATGATGATGATAGTGGTGGAGGAGGCTTGGACGCACCTAAAGGAGGAGAAGAGTGTTTGAAAGGTTGGTGTGGCATCTCTCACTCTTTGAGACCTCATCTTCATCCCTCTGTAACTTTCTCCTTTTGCGTCAATACCTTCCCATCCACCCATCCGTACACCCACACATCTATTCACCTTGTACCACTTTCTCTACACCTCATGTATATGCACACACTTCATGCTTCACTACGAATCAAGTCTTATGTACGGAATTTCATTGAAGATGAGGAGGAAGTGGAGGAGGAGGAGGAAGAAGAGGAGCAAAAGGAAGAGGCGAATGAGTACTCAGACAACAACACACTGAATGAAGATCTA
This sequence comes from Piscicola geometra, assembly GCA_943735955.1. NCBI lineage: Eukaryota > Metazoa > Annelida > Clitellata > Hirudinida > Piscicolidae > Piscicola > Piscicola geometra. Next base: position 4,354,957 of record OX030959.1, on the reverse strand, counting down.
GGTACCAGGCTGTTATAAAGCTTCGTGTTATAAACTTGCAACCATCTTTTCATCCCCCATTTTCCACTTCCTCTTTCCACTCCACCTGCCTCTCTTCAATCTTCTCACCCACTCATCTCCCTCTCACTTCTTCTATACACTCACTCCACCTCCCATCATCATCATCATCTTCTCCATCATCATCATCACCTCCCACCAAGGCTTCGACCCATGGGACATAAGTTCGAAGGGCCTGGCGGACTTAATCGAGACGGAAAAGATCACTTCAAGTCTCGACCACTCTCTCCACCTTTCCGACCACCCTCACCCCCACCCCCATGACCCCCTCTTCAACATCTTCCTCTCGCAACACTACCCCGTCTCCAGAACTTCATACTACTCCAGAGGTGCGCTCATGTTCGTCGTCATCATCATCATGTCCATGTTCATCATTATCATCAGGGTCATCGTCATCATCATCATGTCCATGTTCATCATCATCATCATGTTCATCGTCATCATCATCATCAGGGTCATCTTCATCATCATCATCAGGGTCATCATCATCATCATCATGTTCGTCATCATCATCATGTCCATGTTCATCATCATCATCAGGGTCATCGTCATCATCATCATGTTCGTCATCATCATCATGTCCATGTTCATCATCATCATCAGGGTCATCGTCATCATCATCAGGGTCATCTTCATCATCATCAGGGTCATCTTCATCATCATCATCAGGGTCATCGTCATCATCATCATGTTCGTCATCATCATCATGTCCATGTTCATCATCATCATCAGGGTTATCGTCATCATCATCATCAGGGTCATCATCATCATCATCAGGGTCATCTTCATCATCATCATCAGGGTCATCGTCATCATCATCATGTTCGTCATCATCATCATGTCCATGTTCATCATTATCATCAGGGTCATCGTCATCATCATCATCAGGGTCATCATCATCATCATCAGGGTCATCTTCATCATCATCATGTCCATGTTCATCATCATCATCAGGGTCATCGTCATCATCATCATGTCCATGTTCATCATCATCATCAGGGTCATCATCATCATCATCATGTCCATGTTCATCATCATCATCAGGGTCATCGTCATCATCATCATGTCCATGTTCATCATCATCATCAGGGTCATCATCATCATCATCATGTCCATGTTCATCATCATCATCAGGGTCATCATCATCATCATCATGTCCATGGTCATCATCATCATCAGGGTCATCGTCATCATCATCATGTCCATGTTCATCATCATCATCATGTTCATCATCATCATGTCCATGTTCATCATCATCATCAGGGTCATCATCATAACTTATTGTAGGCATGTCTTTATTTATTTTATTTATCTTGCTTTCAAGACAGTAGCTTCATCATCAGCTTCACCACCCACCTCATCCATCTCCACCTCTCCACCCACCCGTCCCTCCCCCCACTCTCCCCCCTAAACAGACGTCCCTTCGGGCGACTTCTTCAAGGTCTCCTCCACCACCACCCCTCTCAGATGCTCCCATAGTGAACACTTCAACGTTGGTGCAGTTGATAATGCAGTCGCGTTTTCATTTAGTGAATCTTTGTGGCGCTTAATTTAAATATTTATACAATATATTTATTTGGGTTTTTATTTATTTATATTATCAATTTTAAACATGGTATATCTTGTTTAAATATTTTAAATATATTTCTTTGGGATTTATTTTTTTGTATTAAAATTTTTATATAATATATATTGTTTTAAATATCCTTAATGCATTTTTTTGAATTTTATTTAATAGTTTTCACCAATTATAAATGCGGTATGACTATCACGTACACCGACCAGATGGTTCCCGCCACCTCCCCCACCTTCCCGCCCATCCTTGCCTCTTCCAACCGCTGGCAAAACCAACACAACCTCTCGTGGATTCAACTGCACAACAACAACAACAACAATGTACTGCCCAGTCATGCAGGTGTGTTGGTGGTTGTTGTGGTAGTTGTGGTAGTGGTAGTAGTAGTTGTGGTAGTGGTAGTAGTAGTTGTGGTAGTGGTGCTAGTAGTAGTGGTGGTGGTTGTGGTGGTGGTTGTTGTGGTGGTTGTTGTGGTGGTTGTAGTGGTGGTGGTGGTAATAATAGTAGTAGTAGTAGTATTAGTAGTAGTAGTAGTTGTAGTAGTTGTGGTAGTGGCAGTAGTAGTTGTGGTAGTGGTGCTAGTAGTAGTGGTGGTGGTTGTTGTGGTATTGGTGGTGGTTGTAGTGGTGGTTGTAGTGGTGGTGGTTGTTGTGGTTGTGGTGGTGGTTGTAGTGGTGGTGGTGGGGGTGGTAATAATAATAATAATAGTAGTAGTAGTAGTAGTAGTAGTAGTAGTAGTAGTAGTAGTAGTAGTAGTAGTAGTAGTAGTAGTAGTAGTAGTAAATGCAAATGCACACCCAGACTTCTATACGAGCAGCTTGACACACAACATCGCTTCAGACCCCGCCATCATCACAGCTGGCATCTTGTCTGAAGGTTCCTCAACCATCCTTAACCATCCCATTTAAAATCTTCTCAACCACAACTATCATCACCACCACCAAGGCGGCGAAAGCGGCTTATCGCAACCCTTTCCCAACTTCAACCACAACTCTCGCCGCCGCCACCAACACTTGCAGCGACACAACACGCAACTACACAGTCCCTTCTCGCACGAGCACCGTCACTCGAGACTACCGCCACCGGGCTTCTCGGCCACACCTTCCGCTGAACACCACCAGTTACCCGCGCTATGATGACGAGACGACGGCGTGAGAGATGACGTCATATAACTACAAGCACAAACACACACATACTTACCTATATATATATATTTGGATGATTAAATAACCACACACACATACACATACATACTATGAGTTTTTATGTGGATTCAATAAAAGTATAAGAGTCACTTTTTTGCGCGTTTATTCATTGTTAGCTGTCGTTAGTTTTGTTGATGGTTTATGTTGGGCTGGTCGTGGAGAAATGTACAGTTTTTTTGAGGAGATACATTATTTATGCTTACAAATTGTTCGAACATGCAAAAATCATGGGCCGAAAGCCAATCGATACAGCATCACAAGGCGATTATCTTTTAGCTAGAAACCATTGGAAAAATAGGAGTGAAATGAGTGGCAGGTGAGTGGAATGGGTGCTTGTGTGTTTGTTTGGATCAGATAGTGTGGGGAAGGAGGAAGTGCAAGTCAGATAAGGTGGTGCCATCTACCAATCAGTTCGTTATCCTTCGTCACCATCTCTCGCCAGTGATCCAACTCCTCTCCCCTGGCGAACATAAAAGAACCCAGAACCACCAAGCCCAGCAGTTGGTCTGTGTGGTTTTGTGGGTGAGTAGTTGTTTGTGTGTGTGTGTGTGTCATATGTCATATTGTCAATCGTGACAAAAATCTCAATCTCCCCCCCACCTCCTTCTCCCACCTTTTCCGGACGAGCTGCGCATGAAGACGGAGACTGAGAGGCTGACGGAGTTGAGGAGTTTGTGAGGCAGCTTCAGCTTGAAGATCTCGTTGAAGAGCGGCTCCCGACTCAGCCTCACCTTGCTCGACCTCTTGCTCTTCATCAACTGGTTCACTTGCGCCAGACTGACCACCGCGTAGATCTCTGTGCGTTGAAATAGATTCTCTTGCCTTATTTAGAAATGTATTTATTTGTTAACAGTTTAATCAGATTTCAATGAGATAAAAGAGTTCTACTACAAGACACACACGCATATGTAAACACACACACACACACACACACACACACACACACACACACACACACACACACACACACACACACACACACACGTACACGTACACACACACCACATCTCTTGCAGCCCTCTTCGACATTCTTGAAGTCCTTGCCAGCGTACACTCCCACCGTTAGCCTCTGTAATGCACTGCTGTACACCAACGTTATGTACAACTGGCTCGTCTCCAGACCCTTGGATGAGGCAAGATGAATTATAATACAAATCGAATAAATAGTTGAATTAAAATAAAATAAAAAATATAATAAAATGAAAGTTCAAATACGAATCGAATAAATAATCAAATTGAAATACAATACAATACAAAGACGAACACTATTAACTGTGCATAAACCAGGACGAGCTTCAAGACCACTCAGATTAAAAAAATTCTTTAAAACATTCCCTAGGTGTCGCTAGACGATAATCGAAGCACTCACCTCCACGGCCTGAGCTGACGACTCATCATTTTCCAGGTCCCTCCACAGAACCACCCTTGAGTATGACTCATACAACTTGAGCGGGTAGATGACGTAACCAATGGTCACATGGTGTTTGCCCTTGTTGGCGTCGTAAACGGAGAATTTGACGGAGCGGTGTCTGAGGTCTGCCAAGGGGAGCTGTGTAGTTGCGGTTGTTGTGGTGATGTTGGTGGTGGTTGGAGGTGTTGTTGTTGGTGTTGATGTTTTTGTTGTTGGAGCTGTGGTGGTTGTGGTTGTGGTAGTGTAGTAGTGTTCGGAGTTGGTAGTGGTTGTTTTTGTTGTGGTGGTCGTAGTGTAGTAATTTTCGGAGTTGGTGTTGGTTGAGGTTGTAATTGTTTAAAACTGAGAATTGGGCTAGTGGCTTTTAAGTAATTCAGATAAGCAGTGTTTGTTTTGATGAAGGGTGAAAGTTGGGAATTTATCCAGGCGATAGTGTGGGTCAAAGGGTTTGGCTACAAATTATTCCAAAAGTACGTTTTTATCATTAAATGCACCTGGAAGACAAAAGTTTCTTCGAATTTTGTGCTGCAGGTTTTCTTTTTTACTGTTGACTGCAGGTTTCGTTTTTCTCCTGGAATCAATCCCACCCTTAGACGATTATAGTGGTGGTGATAGTCATTGAAAACACACTTTTTGCTGTATTTTATATTAAATCTTTACTTAACTCTTTTCAAAATTATCATCCATCTCCAACAACGATTTCCATCGCTACTAGAGGTCGGACATGGACGATTTTTCATTCCCGGTCCCGTCCCGTTCCCGAAATTTGTTTTCCCGTCCCGTCCCGTTCCCGATGGGACATCAGAATTTTGATTCCCGTCCCGTCCCGTTCCCGAAATTTTTTTTCCCGTCCCGTCCCGTTCCCGATGGGACATCAGAATTTTGATTCCCGTCCCGTCCCGTTCCCGAAATTTTTTTTCCCGTCCCGACCCGTTCCCGAAAGCTTTTTGTTTTTTTATTCATTTTCGCTGCCGTTTTTACTGGTCCCAAACTTGCTAGTTCTAAAATTTCTTAAAATTTATTATTTGAAAGTCAGAGAATATTTCTTTTAATGAAATAAAAAAACACGATTTAAAGTTCAATATTTATTGAAATGAAAGTATTGTTTTTGAGTTATTCAATCAAGTCTTTATTGCTTTTCTCACCGGTTAAACCGTTAAGAGTTTCAGCTTTCAAATGAGATGATTTTGGGTCTGAAGTTAAACGACCACATATTGAAAAATTCTGTTAACAGCGAATATAACATGCAGATACACTAAACAAAATTTTGGCTACTTCTTGTACTATTTTAAAATTGCTCATTTTATTCCAATAAAATAAAACATCTTTATAGTTTTCAATTTTTTTTGGGACGTAATTGTGAATATTTGTTCAATTCATCCTTTTCTGAATTTTTTTCTTTGTTCATTATTACTAATTCTTCAATAATGTTAGAAATATGTTTTTTAACAACATTCTTATTCTCTACAACTGCAAATATAAAATCATTCGTATAATTTGATAGTATAATAATTTTATTATAATTTTTACATTATAAAAACAAACATAATAGGTCTAAATAACCATCATTTGTTTTTTTTCTCAAAGGCACTGCAGCTTGGTCTGGCTGTAAAAAATAGAATTAAATTTTTTCTAATGAAAGTCTTGGTATTTATTTCTCTTCTATCCCAAACTTTTTTCCTATTATTCTTTCATACTGGGGATGCAACAGACATGCTGTCATACGAATAAGATCAATGGCATCTTTTCTTTTGTCGAAATGATCAACTGAACAAGCATTTGGAAATTAATCATTCAAATTCAAAGTATTAATTTATAAAATTAAAATAATATAACTGACCATTTTGATTTCATCTGAAAAGTTTTCATCATCACCCATTTGTTCTAATCTCCCTAATCTTTGGACTCATCATAACAACTTCAAATGTAGTGTTGGAGGTTTTGATATTGGCAATGGTGGCTTCGTTATACTTTTCCATTGCATTTAATACTTATTTTAAGTACGGAGTATCGATGAAATAAAGATTTCCATACTTAGAAGTTTGCTGAAAAATCATTGTTAAAGAATCCAATCCCAATAACTGTTATTCCCGTTTTTCCCGTTCCCGATTTAAAAGTTGATTCCCGTTCCCGTCTTTTCCCGTTCCCGATTTGAATGTTGATTCCCGTTCCCGTTCCCGTCCCGAAAACCTATTCCCGGTTCCCGACTTTTCCCGTCCCGAAATTAATTTTCATTCCCGTTCCCTCGGGAGTCCCGCGGGTACCCGGTCAGATCGGGTACCCGGTCCGACCTCTAATCGCTACACTAAGAAATTAAAAATTACAAATTTAATGTAATTGTAATTTTAATTTACACTAAGCAATTAAAAATATACTTTAATTTTAGTTTACACGAAATAAAAAAATTACAAATGTAGTTTCATTGTAATTTACACTAAAGAAATTCTTTAACGATCCCTTCACCAGCAATCAATTATCATCACAAACTTCACGAATGGGTCGCAGGCGTTGGGGCTGCCAATGGTTCTGCTGGCCAGGTTCCTCACTTGGATCAAGTTCACCACCAGCCTTTCGGTCTCCGGGTTGTACTGTACCGAGAACCATAAGCGACCTGACAATGCAGGGTAATTGAACGCTATATAATTGAATAAAATTCAATTTAATGCATCTGTAAAGCTCAATTCTTGAATGAAATTATACAATGTCTGATATTTAAGGCGATGAATTTCAAAGAAACAAAAAGTCCAAACAAAATATCCTTAATCAATAATGATTATGAACTACATGCAATAGTATAACTTGGAATTTAAATCGCCAAAAGGCCTCGTTAAACCTCGCTAAAATGCCTTTGAAGGTCGATCAACATAACAAATATCGTGCATGCGCTGCCCTTGCTAGAGTCTTGAATTCTCCATGCAGCCTCACACAAACCCACCTATATTGCCTTTCTCGAAATTCGTTTCCACGTCGACTTGGCTGGCCTCCTCGTAGAGAGATGGGTTTATTCCGAAGCCCAAGGAGTCTGTGCCTGCATGGGTTGGTGGTTGGAGGAAACGTTCACCAATAAGACGAGTTTTTATGATGATGATGATGTTTATTTAATAAAGTATATTAAAGTTTAATATAATATAATACTTTAATCAAGCAATGCCGCAAAAGGCACACTCACTAGACTTCATGCGGTCTGGACTGTCCACGGAAAGTCGTGCAGTGTTCAGCATGTGGGGTTCGGAACTCCAGCGAGAAGAGGGGGTTGGTGGCTTGAAGGAGGATGGCAGAGGAGGAAGGGTGGAGTTGTCTGCAGTCATCCTGTTGGGTCTGGAGGGGTTCACCAGACGAGGAACTGTGAAGGGGACCGCATCCACCTCCTTGCTGGTCTTGCGATAGTCGTACAGTGTCTTCAGGGACATCTTGTGTCGGGCTTGGTGTAATATGCAGTTCAATTTGCAGTTTAAGAGGCAATTTAATATGGCTTGTTTAAACAATCAATATTTTTCAAGAGAATAAAAGTAGTTTGTAGCGATCGGAATTCGATGTCTGGCTCCACATTCACTTTTATATTCAATTTTACGTTTTAATTAAGTCTGCAGTCAGTCAGCTTTGGTAGAAGATCAAAGACTATTTAATTGTGTCTTGACGGAATATTGTCATGTTCAAGTAATTATTTTCGAAATGTGAAAGTTCCCATTTTACAAAGTCGCCGTTCAATCAATTGAGCCAATTCATCTGGCCCAATGAAGCACTCTTCTCAAAATGTCGATGTTTTCAATGCCAATAGGCAAGATGTTGAGTAATTAATAATTGCGGATGTGAGACTTTGTGATGAAGTCCCTATTAGCCTATGAGCTCCATTAGAACTGTGCCATTGCATTTTGACATATTTATTCGTGTGTATATTCAACTCAATGGTTCTTGATTGGAAAAAAATAAATTTTTAATTGGAAAATCAAAATGTGAATCTTTCTCTAATTTCAATGTTCCCAAATGACAACTAATCGATGATGACGTCATGTCTTGTCGTGATGAATTAAACTGTAGTTATTTACGGTTATCGTGATGGTTTTAACGTGTATGGCATTTCTGAAATTTATTTTATGTTATTAAAGAATTTAAAGTCATACTCAAATTCCATATTGGAGCGATAGAAATTAATAAATAAATCTTTTTCTAGAAATTTAACATGAATTATTATTATTATTATTAAATTTATTTTCATTTACATTCATAGAGTGTCAAAAATGAAAAAGGGTTTCAAATCAATTATTACTTTTATTTAAAAGAGATTCTGATTATATCTTAAAATCGCCTTTTCACGTTTCGTTCTAGAATTTGAAAATATTTATACAACTTAATAATATTTTCTAATTAATTTTTGATTCTTAAATTAAAAAAAAGACAGTTTCGGATTTAAAAATTTAATAAACACCAGTGAGATTGCAATTACATAGTCACTGAGAAAATGGAAAATGTATTATATTATTCTGAAGATGTTGTAGAATCTAAATGGGAAGGAAAGAATAAGAAAAAAAGCAAGTACAATTTAGGATTGGTGGTGAGGGGTTCTCAGGACGAGAGTAGTGACTCAGACTCTGACTCAGATGAGTCTTACGAGCCCCTCAAGAAGGACCATGTCAGAGTGGAATGGCATCCTTCTGGCGACGTTAAAGTTGTCGAAAATAAAAAGGTTAAATTTTATGCTAATTTAGAAATAAAAAAAAGAATAATCTATGTATACAATAGAAATATTATCCCATTTTGTAGATAAAACTTGTGGATCGCTCTTTGATTCCTGGCGATGTGGTCAGGGGGTTGGTAAATGGTCAGAAGTCGCAGAGTGGTTACATTGCAAGTGCGCGAATCATCTGCATGCTCAAGTGTCTCACCTCTCCCATCCTCTTCTTCAATGTCGACTCATCAAATCTAAAACTTTTAAAAGTGAGTTTACATATACACTCTCCCAATGATCTTCATCAAAATTCTCCTTTTCCAATATTTTTATAATTTTATAAATTTTTAAAAATACAATTTGACCTTCCAGAAATACCATGACCTGGTGTACATGGATCGCTGGGTAGGTTCTGTGAAGAGAGTAGACGAAAAAGTTACACTCAAATTCCCAGACGGAGCAAGGTTGTACTGTTGTGAAGGTTTAAATGGATGAACTAATAAAAAGAAAAATCATAAGTTAAAAAATATGATGGTTATTATCTATTCTTTTAAAATAATGTAGCAATCGAAATGCACCACAGTTGTGAGATCACCTCGTCAGACGACTTCGAAGTACTGAGCGAATTCAAGGACATGAACGACTCAAATGTGAAATCACATCGTACATCCACAATAGAGGTCGGACATGGGCGATATTTTATTCCCGGTCCCGTCCCGTTCCCGAAATTTGTTTTCCCGTCCCGTCCTGTTCCCGATAGGACATCAGAATTTTGATTCCCGTCCCGTTCCCGCAACTCGATTCCCGGTCCCGATTTTAATGTTGATTCCCGTTCCCGTCCCGAAAACCTATTCCCGGTTCCCGACTTTTCCCGTCCCGAATTTAATTTTCATTCCCGTTCTCGCGGGAGTCCCGCGGGTACCCGGTCCGACCTCTAATCCACAATGATCATTGCTTATATATCTTCATCTGTTTCACATAGTTTTCTAGTCACTTGTTATTCAACGATTTTGTTGATGTGCATAGATGATCCAGAAAAAGTCTTGCACAATTTTGAAAAAAGAAGGAAACTCATCCAGCAACCATCATCATCATCACCACAAAGCATTCCATACTAAATAAAAAATACCAACACACAAAACTTCAATGAACCATTCCATACCAAATCAACTAAACCAACACATGAGGATACAATGAAGCATCATGCACACAACAACAACCACAACAACAAAAACACTACCGCATACCCACAAACTCCACGCGGTGCGGTGGGGGGCGCTTGCGCCTCCAATGTGGGTACTTTCGGCCACCCTGCCAGGGCAGACTATGCAAGACAGCCCAGGAGACAACAAACTCATCTCTGGACAGACTGCCCAGCCCTGGAACAAGGGCTGGGCAAGAACACAAGAGAACTGACTCAAGAGCCTGGCAGGGCAGCGCAGCTGGTCGAGACTATTCTCTCCAGACTGCTGAAAAACACAACGAAATACAACAACAACAACAACAGCCACAACAACAACCAAAACAACAACCAAAACAAAACCACAACAACAACCAAAACAACAACAACCACAGCCACAACAACAACAGGTGTACGAGTACCTCACCGACTTCTACAAGGGGCAGGTGCTCCGAGGCAAGATGCAGGCTTTTCAGGACGCCACTTGGATCAAGTCAACTGGTCAGTAACTCGAGGGGGTCAACGCTGTATTATATGGTCATGAGGAATAACTGGTCAGTATCTCAAGGGTTTAACACTGTATTATATGGTCATCAGTTACAACTGGTCAGTATATTTAGTGATCTTTGGTTCAATGCTGTATGCATGAATGATATGATTGTATGATCACAAGAAATAGGGATGTATGTAAAGTGCAACTGCCAAAATATTGAAAATAAGTTTTTGTGGGGCAGCATGAATGCATTAAACTTGCGACCACTCCACCAGCATTCCACCCCTTTCGCTCCATTCACCATTCACCGTACAGTGCGGCACAATGCAAAGACGGCGAAGAAGAATAAGAAGAGGGTGGTGACTGTGGAAATAGTCGAGGTGATTCTATGCTGTCATGTGTGCCAATCATCACAGCAGTGGCTCAGAAGTTATGCGGATTGGCGCCTTTCCGAGAAGACGTAGCGTATTTGTATGCGTAGAGCGCTTCAGTTGCGTGCCCAGTCGATATATAAAAAAGAAAATTATTATTATTATTTTTATTATTATTATGATCATCATCATGAATTCTTCTTGCTAGATACGTGTGTCTGCTGTGTGCGTGGAGTGGACTGCCTTTGGTACCTCGTTGTTGGACGACGAATTCTACTCCACAACCCCTCCTAACCTCGTCAAAGAAGATGCCCTTGAAAAGTGAGGAGGATGATGATGATGAGGATGATGATGATGAGGGTGGCGATGAGGATTATGAGGATGACGAGGATGATGGTGAGAATGATGACGATGTTGATATTGATGTTATGATCATTGATGACACAATGGCTATAATACCATCAATGATGATATGATGATATGCTGGTGTTGAGTATACCAGTGCTATGCAGCAAGCTGAGCACCACCACCACCACCACTACTCCATCACAGACTGAAGACGCTAGACTGGTTCGAAGCGAACAACTTCGGGTTGGGCGACATCGCCTACCTGCAGGCACGCAACGCCCCTCGCATGATGAGGCTGAAGCTTCCGCTCAGGCAGCGAGAAGTGAGCAAGAAACTGCAGCAGTACCAGCGCAAGTTGCAGGAGATGGTCGAGAAGGGGTGTGTGTTGGAGGAGATGGATTGGGAGGGTTTCGGTGAAGTGATGGATGGGGAGTGTAGAGTGATCGATTGCGGCGGTGGTGCTTTCAGTGGAAGGAGAGATGCGAAGGCGGGTAAAAAGAGGCGGAATGCAGAGGTGGCGGTGAGTGGTCGAAAGACGAGTAGTGATTCTAGCTTCACAAGCTACCTCACTAGCGATGCTGGTAGTTTGCATGGAACTGGTGGTTGCTTGGGTGAGCTGGTGGTGGGTACGGAAGGTTGTCTAGAGATAGTGAAAGAGGGTGGTACAGTGGTGGTTAGAGAGGGTGACAGAGAAGAAGGAAGTGATGGCGAAGTGCTAAAGGATAGCATCGTTAAGGATGGCAGCCAGGCAGGGGAAGTCAAAGCAGTAGACGCAGTCTCAGCAGCCACACCAAACGCTGTTGTGGAGTCAGCGTCCGATGAAGTCTGTTCTCCCGCCACTCCTTCAACACCATGTGACCAAAATCCTCGTCCGAATGTCAAGGTCGTCTTTTTATAGCTTTCGTGTTTGAGTAGCGAAAATTTATTTGTTTATAACTACTATCCATCATCAGCAGCAGCAGCATAATCACCACCGCCATCATCATCACCACCACCACCACTATCATCATCACCACCCCCACCACCATAACCATCATCATCAGCAAGGCGAATGGAGGACTCAGAGCAGGAGTTTGGTGGTGCGTAGGAGGAGCACAAAGAACAGCGGCGGTGGCAGCAGCGCCGTCAAGAGGCCCTTCACCAAGACGCCAGAGAAGCCAGCGTCGGCGCACAAGCTGCAGGTGGTTGTGGAGATGATGATGATGATGGTGGTGGTGGTGGTGATGATGATTATGATGGTCATGATGGTGGCTGGGGGCTGGTGATGATGCTGTTGGTGGTGATGATTGTGATGATGGTGGTGGTGATTGATGAGGACGATGATGGTGGTGATAATGATAAGGATGCTTCCAATGATCAGGTAAGTGACGATCTGGCTGTCGAGGTGATTTCAACGCTGACGATCGTGGATATTGTGTGGCAGGTGGGTGGTTATGGTCAGTAGTGGTTTGTGGTGGTCAGGGGTGGTCAGGGGTGGTCAGTGGCGGTGGTCAGTAGTGGTGGTCAATGAAGTCGGTTTCAACAACCACGTTAATGATATTCTTCGTATTGTATTATTGTATTGTATTTTATTGTAACCAGCAATTAGGCTCCTCTCACTCCACCACCACCTTCTCCACCATGGCACAGGACGGCAGGCTGGAGAGGGGAGTGCCTAGTGTCAACGTCGTTCCCATCCACAACCTCAACGACCTGGAGTTCTTTCCAGGAGACTTCGTCGTGCCCAGCCAACGTTGGTTCCGCTCATTTTGTCATATTAATATAGTATGCAATATATACGATATCTCATTAGGATACATGGCGTATTGTGTATAGAATATAATATATAGCGTGCGCAAGTTGAAAAAAACTCTTTTTCTATTTTCTTCAAAAATGCCTTGCACTCCAAGCACGGCGTCACTGCAAATGCGAGCACTCCCCTTGTTCTCCATCAGAGAGGCAGACCAGATGGCAGTATGGAGTGGTGCAGAAGGCTGACCACGCGGCTCGCACCTGTCTGGTCAGGTGGCTGCGCACTGTGCCCAACGTCACACAGGCTTGCGTGTGGCAGAAGAAGGAGGAAATGGTCGAGGAGGTGAGTGTCTTCGACCTCAAAGACCACCCCAGGTTCGCCTTCAGACCCGGTGTCTCGGTCACTCTCAAGGTCTCGGAAGAGGTTTGTTTGTCGTGTGTTTCAGTGCTTCTTCATGTATGTTTAGTTTGATACAATACAATAGAATACAATTCATTACAATAAAATACAGAAAAATACAATACGATACGATACAATGCACTACGATAAAATACAATTAAGCAAAATACAATAAAATAAAATTGCGAGTCGGTTTATAAACCACTGGGTGTTGTTATTCTTGGTATTGACGCTGCGTTTTCAAGTTGAAAGACAGTATATCACAATCCATTCACACGCTCCCTTGCCCCTCCCAACGCAGAGACCAGACCAGGAAGAGATTTTCAATCAGAAATACGACATCATTGACGGGCTATGCGTCGAAGGGAAAGACGTCCCGACAGGCGTGGATAAAGATGTGAAAAAAAAAACAAATCTTGAGCTGGATCGAGAGGTGAGCAAGTGGCGCTACGCGGTGGCTGGCCAGGTGTTTGAGATGCGCACAGACGGCATGGTGCTGGTGAAGTGGGTGGATGGCGTCGTGTCGCCCTGCATCCCTGAGAACCTGCACATCGTCAAGAGTGAGGTTTGTGTCCATGTATGCTTTTGTGTGTCCATGTATGCTTTTGTGTGTCCATGTATGCTTTTGTGTGTCCATGTATGCTTTTGTGTGTCCATGTATGCTTTTGTGTGTCCATGTATGCTTTTGTGTGTCCATGTATGCTTTTGTGTGTCCATGTATGCTTTTGTGTGTCCATGTATGCTTTTGTGTGTCCATGTATGCTTTTGTGTGTCCATGTATGCTTTTGTGTGTCCATGTATGCTTTTGTGTGTCCATATATGCTTTTGTGTGTCCATGTATGCTTTTGTGTGCCCATGTATGCTTTTGTGTGTCCATATATGCTTCAGTGTGTCTTTTTATGCTTTTATAGGCATTTTTAGTCGGTTGTGTGTTGTTTGGTGAAAACTCTACTATATAAATAATCTTCAACAGACGTACAATGTATGTCACATTATGGTGCCAACCAAACCAATTGATAACTTTTAAAAATAAATTTGTTCCTTCTATGATTCATTTTCACTTCAAATGTTACAAAATGAGAGAGCAAGAATTTAAAATAACGAAATTGCCTCTTCAATACAACACCCTTCTGCCTCAGTACTCGTCAGAGTTTGGAGATGAGAGTTATGGTAGCGATGCTTCTTTCGGAATCAATGAGAGTGATGATGCCTTGTCATCCTCCTCCTCTTCCTCCTCTTCCTCCTCCGAGTGGAGTGGTTCGGACAGCAGTGGTTGGGAGACTGAGGAGGAGATGGAGGAGGTGGGCGGCTGCATCACCACAAAGAATGTGTGAGTGGCTTGCTGTGGCCTGGTGTGGTTTGGTGTGGCATGGTGTGGCCTGGTGTGGCGTGGTGTGGCATGGTGTGGCATGGTGTGGCTTGCTGTGGCATGGTGTGGCTTGGTGTGGCATGGTGTGGTTTGGTGTGGCGTGGTGTGGCATGGTGTGGCGTGGTGTGGCAGGGTGTTGCATGGTGTGGCATGGTGTGGCTTGCTGTGGCCTGGTGTGGCGTGGTGTGGCAGGGTGTTGCATGGTGTGGCCTGGTGTGGCATGGTGTGGCTTGCTGTGGCCTGGTGTGGCGTGGTGTGGCAGGGTGTTGCATGGTGTGGCCTGGTGTGGCTTGCTGTGGCCTGGTGTGGCATGGTGGGGCCTGGTGTGGCAGGGTGTTGCATGGTGAAACATTTCAATTGTTTCACTACCTTATCAACGCCACTACCACCATACCGCCACCACAGACCACCACTATTATACCACTACTGTAACACCACCACACACCACCACTATTATACCACTACTGTAACACCACCACACACCACCACTATTATACCACTACTGTAACACCACACCACTACTGTAGCACCACACCACTACTGTAACACAACACCACTACTGTAACACCACACCACTACTGTAACACCACACCACTACTGTAACACCACACCACTACTGTTACACCACACCACTACTGTAACACCACACCACTACTGTAACACCACACCACTACTGTAACACCACACCACTACTGTAACACCACACCACTATTGTAACACCACACCACTACTGTAACACCACACCACTACTGTAACATCACACCACTTATGTAACACCACACCACTACTGTAACACCACACCACTACTGTAACACCACACCACTACTGCAACACCACACCACTACTGTAACATCACACCACTACTGTAACACCACCACACCACTACTGTAACACCACACCACTACTGTAACACCACACCACTACTGTAACACCACACCACTATTGTAACACCACACCACTACTGTAACACCACACCACTACTGTAGCACCACACCACTACTGTAACACCACACCACTACTGTAACACCACACCACTACTGTAACCTCACACCACTACTGTAACACCACACCACTACTGTAACACCACAAAACTACTGTAACATCACATCACTACTGTAACACCACACCACTACTGTAACACCACACCACTACTGTAACACCACACCACTACTGTAACACCACCACATCACTACTGTAACACCACACCACTACTGTAACACCACCACACCACTACTGTAACACCACACCACTATTATAACACCACACCACTACTGTAACACCACCACACCACTACTGTAACAACACCACACCACTACTGTAACACCACACACCACTACTGTAACACCACACCACTACTGTAACACCACACCACTACTGTAACAACAACACACCACTACTGTAACACCACACCACTACTGTAACACCATCACACCACTACTGTAACACCACCACACCACTACTGTAACAACACCACACCACTACTGTAACACCACACACCACTACTGTAACACCACCACACCACTACTGTAACACCACACCACTACTGTTACAACACCACACCACTACTGTAACACCACACCACTACTGTAACACCATCACACCACTACTGTAACACCACCACACCACTACTGTAACAACACCACACCACTACTGTAACACCACACACCACTACTGTAACACCACACCACTACTGTAACAACACCACACCACTACTGTAACACCACACCACTACTGTAACACCACCACACCACTACTGTAACAACACCACACCACTACTGTAACACCACACACCACTACAGTAACACCACCACACCACTACGGTAACACCACACACCACTACTGTAACACCACCACACCACTACGGTAACACCACACAGCACTACTGTAACACCACACCACTACTGTAACACCACCACACCACTACTGTAACACCACACCACTATTGTAACACCACACACCACTACGGTAACACCACACAGCACAAGGCCGCAGGGCATGAGCGGCACTCACATGCACATGATCAAGGCCTCCCGAGAGTTCCTCGTCTCAACCATCGCCAAACTCAAGGACCACCTGCAGCCTCTGAAGCCCCACTTCGGCGACAACTTCATCATCAACCACCTCCTGCACTGCACGGCGACAAGCATGGATGATTCGGTATACCTGGACGCTCCCTCATCCCCCCTCACGCCTTCAAATACCGACACTTCACCACTTTGCGGTGTTTCAAGTGCCGATTTTCCATCATCTGCCATCCCTTCCCATACCGACATCTCACCGCCTTGCACCCCTCCAACCAATGATGTCACGCTTCCCGACCACCCCGCCAAAGCCCCGTCACAAACAGCTTCTCAGGAGAATATCAGCGAAAATGAGAGCGCCTCAGTCCATTTGTTGAGGTGTGAAAAAACAGTAAATGAAGTTGACCATACTGCCGCTGCAACAACAACGACAACTACAGTAACGACCACAACAACCACATCAACGACAACAACAACCACATTAACACAGACAAAAACCACACCAACAACAACAACAACAACGACATTCAAAACGCTTACTCTAAAAAGCATAACGCCCAGGGAATGCGACTCTTCCTCCTTGTCGACCGACCAGCTAGAAGACCTCTACGACTGCTTCTCGATCGTGTCACGTGGCTTCAATGACGTCATAGGCCTGTTGGAGGGCGTGCCTAAGGTGAAGAAGGCGTGTGTGAAGGTGTTGCCAGTGCTGAAGTGTCTGAGGGTCAAGGCCGGTCAAGGGGGCGTGGCTAGCAGGAAAGAGTTTGTTAAGGTGTGTTTGGTCGGTGGTTTTGATTGGTTGGTTGGTATGGTGTGGTTGGTTGTGGTTGGTTGGTTGGTGTGGTTGGTTGTGGTTGGTTATGGCTGGTTGTCTGGTGTGGTTGGTTGTGGTTGGTTGGTGGTTGTGGTGGTTATGTTGGTTGATTGGTGGTTGTGATTGGTTGGTGGTTGTGGTGGTTATGTTGGTTGATTGGTGGTTGTGGTTGGTTGATTGGTTGGGTGATTTTTGTGCTGGTTGTGTTGGAGAGTGGTTGTGTTTTTTGGTGCTTTCAGTAGCTCAGCCAGTAGTTAGTTAGTTAGAGCGCAGTCTTGAAACACCACACAGGCGAGGCAGTTTTACGAGCAGAACCACAAAAAGTTGTCAGAGTCCACATGCGAGGCTTGTGAGGCCGTCGCCAAGCACTTACTCACCACCAGTTCCAACCAATGCATTCAGGTTTGCGACCTGGCCACTTATGTCGTTATCTTGAAAATCGTCCTGGAGCAATACGACCAAGTGTTGAGAAAACTAAACGGGGGGGTAGAAGAAGAAGGAGGAGGATGGATGGATGGTGGAGCTGATGGTGGAGCTGATGGTGGAGGAGTGGAAGAGGAAACCACCACGACAACGATGAAAGAAGACGAACCAGGTTTCCTTTCAGTTTCCACCTTTCATCTTAATCATTTTACCCCATTCTCACGACCTTGACCTGACCTTGACCTCACGTTCACCTCATTCACTCTCCCAGTACTAGGGCAGTTTGCCGACGCAGACGACAGTGACTCCAGCAGTTCTTGGTGCAGTGCTGCTGATCAGGTGCTGAACTCTCCGCTGGAACTCTCCAAAAAAGGTCTCCTATTGACATTTTTTATTACCAACTATTTTTTTTGTCATTCATTAATCATTTCCAATTATTCAATTATTCATCGTCATTCATTAATCATTTCCAATTATTCAATTATTCATCATCATTCATTAATCATTTCCAATTATTCAATTATTCATCATCATTCATTAATCATTTCCAATTATTCAATTATTCATCATCATTCATTTGTCATCTTCATCCATTCATCCACCCATTCATCTTCTTCATCCATTCACCATCTCCATCAATCCATCTACCATCCATCCACCTACCATCCATCCATCTACCATCCATCCATCTACCATCCATCCATCTACCATCCATCCATCTACCATCCATTCATCTACCATCCATCCATCTACCATCCATTCATCTACCATCCATCCATCTACCATCCAACCATCTACCATCCAACCATCTACCATCCATCCATCTACCATCCATCCATCTACCATCCATTCATCTACCATCCATCCATCTACCATCCAACCATCTACCATCCAACCATCTACCATCCATCCATCTACCATCCATCCATCTACCATCCTTTCATCTACCATCCAACCATCTACCATCCAACCATCTACCATCCAACCATCTACCATCCAACCATCTACCATCCATTCATCTACCATCCATTCATCTACCATCCATCCATCTACCATCCATCCATCTACCATCCATCCATCTACCATCCATCCATCTACTATCCATCCATCTACCATCCATCCATCTACCATCCATTCATCTACCTCCATCCATCCATCTACCATCCATCCATCTACCATTCATCCATCTACCATCCATTCATCTACCATCCATCCATCTACCATCCATCCATCTACCATCCATCCATCTACCATCCATCCATCTACTATCCATCCATCTACCATCCATCCATCTACCATCCATCCATCTACCATCCATCCATCTACCATCCATCCATCTACCATTCATCCATCTACCATCCATTCATCTACCATCCATCCATCTACCATCCATCCATCTACCATCCATCCATCTATCATCCATCCATCTACCATCCATTCATCTACCATCCATCCATCTACCATCCATCCATCTACCATCCATCCATCTACCATCCATTCATCTACCTCCATCCATCCATCTACCATCCATCCATCTACCATTCATCCATCTACCATCCATTCATCTACCATCCATCCATCTACCATCCATCCATCTACCATCCATCCATCTACCATCCATTCATCTACCATCCATCCATCTACCATCCATCCATCTACCATCCATCCATCCACTTAATCCAGGTTTTGTGATGCTGGATGTGGTGCCTGACGGCCACAACTTCGTGCACAACGACCACAAGCCCTTCAACCCGAAGCTCTTCCACTCCACAGTCAATAAAGAGGTGCTTTTCTCGTTGAATTGTCTGTTAATTTCAACTCATCATTATCATCATCATTGCCACCATCATCACTATCATTTTCATGAGTTTATCATGGTTATCATTATCGTCATCATCATCGTCATCATCATCATCATCACCATCCCTATCATGAGTTCATCATCAGCATCATCATCCCCATCGTTATCATCATCACCGTCATCGTCATCATCATCATCATCATCACCATCCCCAACACAACAGATGCAGCTGCTGAAGACATGTCTTACTGACGGAATTTTCGTCAAGGGCTTCGAGAACAGGATGGTGGGTGCCAAGCAACTACTACCATGCAACTAGTACCATGCAACTACTACCATACAACTAGTACCATGCAACTACAATACGAAATTCTTTTGGTTTTTATCAAAATTATATTCAACTGCACATCACTACCCGATACACTACCATAAGGCCATAGAACCATTCGAAATTTTCAACCACCATCAAACCAACCACCACCACTACTATCCCCACCCAACCAACCACTACTATCCCCACCCAACCAACCACTACTATCCCCACCCAACCAACCACCACCACTACTATCTCCACCCAACCAACCACTACTATCCCCACCCAACCAACCACCACTACTATCCCCACCCAACCAACCAACCACCACCACTATCCCACCCAACCAACCACCACCACTATCCCCACCCAACCAACCACCACCACTATCCCCACCCAACCAACCACCACCACTATCCCCACCCAACCAACCACCACCACCACTATCCCCACCCAACCAACCACCACTACTATTCTCACCCAACCAACCACCACCACTACCCCACCCAACCAACCACCACTACTATCCCCACCCAACCAACCACCACCACTATCCCCACCCAACCAACCACCACCACTATCCCCACCCAACCAACCACCACCACTATCCCCACCCAACCAACCACCACTACTTTCCCCACCCAACCAACCACCACCACTATCCCCACCCAACCAACCACCACTACTTTCCCCACCCAACCAACCACCACCATTACCCCACCCAACCAACCACCACTACTATCCCCACCCAACCAACCACCACCACTATCCCCACCCAACCAACCACCACCACTATCCCCACCCAACCAACCACCACCACTATCCCCACCCAACCAACCACCACTACTTTTCCCACCCAACCAACCACCACCACTATCCCCACCCAACCAACCACCACTACTTTCCCCACCCAACCAACCACCACCACTATCCCACCCAACCAACCACCACCACTATCCCCACCCAACCAACCACCACTACTATCTCCACCCAACCAACCACCACCACTATCCCCACCCAACCAACCGCCACTACTTTCCCCACCCAACCAACCACCACCACTATCCCCACCCAACCAACCACCACCACTATTCCCACCCACCCAACCACCACCACTACTTTCCCCACCCAACCAACCACCACCACTATCCCACCCAACCAACCACCACCACCACTATCCCACCCAACCAACCACCACCACTACTTTCCCCACCCAACCAACCACCACCACTATCCCACCCAACCAACCACCACCACCACTATCCCACCCAACCAACCACCACCACTACTATCCCCACCCAACCAACCACCACCACTATCCCACCCAACCAACCACCACCACTACTTTCCCCACCCAACCAACCACCACCACTATCCCACCCAACCAACCACCACCACTACTATCCCCACCCAACCAACCACCACCACTATCTCCACCCAACCAACCACCACCCCCACCAAGGACCTCTTCAGCGCCATGGTCACAGGCCCCACGGGCACCCCGTACGAAGGGGGCCTCTTCTTCTTCGACGTGCGTCTGCCCTCCGACTACCCGTCCAGCCCGCCCAAACTGCACTACCACTCCTACTGCTCCGACCGCCTCAACCCGAACCTCTATGAGGATGGCAAGGTTCTTTTGTTCTTGCTTCTCATTGAGGGTTTTTGCTTTTTTTCCCAAGTGATCTAATGCTTTGTAATGCCATGATTTTCGTTTGTTATGGCGCCAAATTAAAGGTTTTTGTTGGAGTAAAGAATTTTTCTTCTAAATATTTGTTAAAGACTTAATAGAAACGCAAAGGGTTATATTATTTTATTTTATTATTTCATTTATTTTATTTATAATTGATTATAAGATGCTATACAAGTGCGTTATTCACACAGGTGTGCGTGAGTCTCTTAGGCACGTGGACCGGCAAGGGCACTGAGGTTTGGAACCACAAGCACTCAAACCTGCTGCAAGTGCTTCTTTCTATTCAAGGTTTGAGCTGGTTGGTGTGGTAGGTTGGTGTGGTAGGTTGGTGTGGTAGGTTGGTGTGGTAGGTTGGTGTGGTAGGTTGGTGTGGTAGGTTGGTGTGGTAGGTTGGTGTGGTAGGTTGGTGTGGTAGGTTGGTGTGGTAGGTTGGTGTGGTAGGTTGGTGTGGTAGGTTGGTGTGGTAGGTTGGTGTGGTAGGTTGGTGTGGTAGGTTGGTGTGGTAGGTTGGTGTGGTAGGTTGGTGTGGTAGGCTGGTGTGGTAAGTTGGTGTGGTAGGTTGGTGTGGTAGGTTGGTGTGTTAGGTTGGTGTGGTAGGTTGGTGTGGTAGGTTGGTGTGGTAGGTTGGTGTGGCAGGTTGGTGTGGTAGGTTGGTGTGGTAGGTTGGTGTGGTAGGTTGGTGTGGTAGGTTGGTGTGTTAGGTTGGTGTGGTATGTTGGTGTGGTAGGGTGATGTGGTAGGTTGGTGTGGTAGGTTGGTGTGGCAGGTTGGTGTGGTAGGTTGGTGTGGCAGGTTGGTGTGGTAGGTTGGTGTGGCAGGTTGGTGTGGTAGGTTGGTATGGCAGGTTGGTGTGGTAGGTTGGTGTGGTAGGTTGGTGGTGGGTGGGCTGTTGGGGTAGGGTGATGTAGTGCGGTGGTTGGTGGTAGCTCGTGTGGCGATGTGTCTAGTACCACATTCACACATGCTCCAACATTCTTATTTCATATGCCCCCCCCCATCCACCACAATCGAAGCAACAACCACCTGGCACACAGGCCTCATCCTCAACCAAGAGCCCTACTTCAACGAGGCCGGCTACGAGAAGCAGAAGGGAAGCGCGCAAGGTGCAGAAGACAGCAGACTCTATAACGAGATGGCGTTGGTGAAGCTGGTGCAGGTGTGTGGTGGGGTGGGCTGGTGCAGGTGTGTGGTGGGGTGGGCTGGTGCAGGTGTGTGGTGGGGTGGGCTGGTGCAGGTGTGTGGTGGGGTGGGGTGGGCTGGTGCAGGTGTGTGGTGGGGTGGGGTGGTTTAGTGGGGGGGGTTGGTGGTGATGAGGTAGTGTTGTGGCTTGGTGGTGGTGTAGGTATCAGTGGTGGTTGCATGGGGGTTGCATGGTGATGTAGCATGATGGTGTTATGACATGATAGTGGATGAGTAGCAGGTGTGTATCGATGAACTTTGGCACGCACACGCACAAGCACACGCACACGCACACCAATGCAGTCGAACACGAGGATTCTCTCCAGTCCCTACCCCATCTTCCAGAACGAGATCAACAACCACTTCCGAGAAACCTCCAGCAGGTTTTATTATTTATAATTAATATAAATAATAATCGTAATATGATTATTTTTATAAAATAAAAATTGAAATTAGTGAAAGTAACTAATTAATTAATGAGTCTATAAACGTTTTGACGCATCCACACAGCCTCGTTAATCGTCTTGAGTGTTGGATCGGGGGCAGTGACGAGGTGCTTAATGCTGTTTATAATCACTTATATTCATAATCATGTATAGTTAGTTTTGTCTGTTGGAAAGTAATTCTTTTATTTAGACTAAGAAATCGAATATTCTCGTCAAACAGAGCGTTTCGCCGCCGAGTTTCCCGCTCGTTCCAGTCTCCAGGGGCTTCACGATCTCTCTGCGCCGAGCCCTTGATGCCTTCGTTGCAGGCCTCATCGAGAAGGGCTTCCAAAAACCCGGTCACACCCCCTTTGCTGCCCCTCGCAACCAGGCCAACCCTGCCCCTGCTCAGAAGGAATGACGCTGGATTGACATATAATTACCGAATATAACATCTTTTCTTGTTACTCCAAGCTTGATGCCTTTAAAAAACAGCTTGATTTGATGTTTCCCACTTTGCCATTAGGAAATATGCTAATTATATTAGATTATTAATATTATTATTTCATAGTCACAGCCTTATAGGTTATAAGTTATAGGTTATCGTCAATTGGAGTCCTCTTTCGCAAGCATTTAAAGCGCAATGCATTCAACAGTGTCAGCCTGCCTCCGCTGCAATAAAGCTCTATTTCGCTCACATGGTACATACAGTATTTAGGCCTATTTCACTCCACACAAACTTCACATTTGTCTTCGTTACACACACACATGTATTATGATTAATAGACCCTTCACAGCGGTTGAGTGTTACACTTGTATTGCTGATCTTCAATTTCGTTTAGTTTATCGACTCACGCATATCCTACACTGAGAAAATAAATACAAGCATACTCAGCCACAGCTCACTTAGGATCGTCCCTGCGTTATTGTACCACCCTTCTGCTTGCCTCCTCGCACGCCTTCAACGTGTACTGACTCATTCGTTCATTAATAAAAAAATTAAATAAAAATTGTAATTGTAAAATATCATCAGGGAAAAAACTGATTGGCTATTAGTTTAATTAGATTTTAATTCATCAAAGTCAAAAGAGTACGCGTGAAATCATCGTGTGCGACTGTTCCAAAGAATTGTTAAATGCAGATCAGTGTACAAATAACAAGGAAGTGTATGAAAGGTATGACAAATCGTTTGGCCCAAGTGCATGTCATGCTATCGTATATGTCCATGGCGACGTAGTCCTAAATCTTCGATGCATTCCTGCGTTGTCTTCTCTTAGAAACTACGAAGTCCAAGAGACAAAAAGTATCGTCATCATCATCATCTCTGCCACCACTCCCACTTCTTTTTTTGTCTCCAAAGTCGTCTATTTCCGTTTCTGACATGACAAAGACCCAGTCTTCCAAGCCACTCCTGTCTGAATCCACTTGAATGCCTTCCACAACCTCTTCGCAACCAGCGCCACCCACGACGTCACTAATTTCTTGATCGCAGTAACCATCATCATCACCATGACAACCTTCATCTTCTTCTCCATCGTCACATTCTTCAGCATAGTCTTGAGCACAGATCTTTAGTCTTCTTTTTCCTGTGTGGTGGATAATTTACAAAATGTCAAGCCTTCATGAGTACATCTAATATTATAGACTATAACTTATAGTATAATATACTATTGTAATATGTAGTATAATATACTATTGTAATATATAGTATAATACACTATTGTAATATATAGTATAATATACTATTGTAATATATAGTATAATATACTATTGTAATATAAAGTATAATATAATATTGAAATATATAGTACAATATACTATTGTAACATATAGTATCATATACAATAATATTATAGTACAATACTTATATGTCCTATTTAGAAGAACTACACGTCAATTGAATGGGCTAGGACAAGTGGATAAGTACTTCTTCGCTTCTTCATGTAACTCCGGTAGCCAGACCCGGTCTTGAAGGGGTACGCAGAGGGCGTGTTGGGAACGTACAGAGTGTACGACACCTCGATCGCCTCGTCGTCAGTCGCTCTGTGTGGTGAGGTGGTATGGATGAAGCCAAGTATGAGTTTTAGAAGACGAAAATTAGTTTTTTTAATACAATACAAAACAACACAATACAATAAAATACAAGACAACGACGAGTATTATTAACGTAGCGTAAACCTGGACAAGCTTCAAGACCACAACTCCATAAATACCTTTCAGCATCTCTCTTCTTCTTTCCAGCCTTCGTTTCCTTTCCACAATTCTCAATGGGGACATCCCAATCCTTCACCACCTTCATCTTTCTTTCCATATCCCTCTCTTCCAGACAACTGATGTTGAAGAAGCCACTAGAAGCCTTGTCTCTGGAGAACTGTTTCAACTGGCCATCCACTGCCCTGAACTCATGATATTCGAGACAGTCGCCACGGTGGTAGGCATCTTGTGGCTGGTGGTGGAAATGGTGGTGGGAGGTTAGACTAATACATCAATCAAATAAATTTATATAGCGCTTTTCTTTAAATTCAAGAGCACACTATTTAGAGTTTTTTAACATGAGAACTGAACGTGATGGCCATTTTAAAACCTTAAAATTAGTTTATAGATTTTTATTAATTCCTATTTAATTTAAATTGAAAAGACTCAAAAATATTCTATAGAACTCACCCTAACGATCAACTTGTAATTAACTCTACTGTGCTTCTTCATCAACTCGCCTAGTCCAGTGCAATCGAGGAGATGCTGGTTGAAGCAGTAAAAGTTCTCTTGCCTCGATGGTAGGTAGTCCAGCAGTTCCCACCTTCGAAGCTTGTTGAGGCTGTATCGCATCTCAAGAGTCTCGGTCGGTAGGACGTCTTCCAAGGGACACTTTTTGGAAACCTGCTTAGACACCTCGAAGCAGTCGTCGTCCTTGCGCAGTCTCGTCACTTCGTAGCGACGAAGCGTCGTGCCTGTGTTGATTCCAAACTTTCCGTTCATTTCGTCTCTAAGTAGTAATGGAGGTGATGTGATGGAGGCGATCTAGATCAGAAATGTATTTACAAGATGTGAGTGAGAGCGCACAGCTGAATGCTCAGCGAGTGAGCGTCATACATTAAGCTTGATACGTGCCTCATATACCAGCCAGCTGTTTCAAAACGTTGCGCAATAGGAAATGTAATATTCAGAGAAAATTAGCTAATTATAGCAAGTTGAGCAAGTTTGAAACTGTCTTACATGATCTTTAAATGTTAATTGTATTATTAAGCAGTCTGAATAAAAAAATTAACTTGAATTATTAAAAAATGGAAATAAGCGTCTAAAACTTTAAATTATATTATTGTTATACTACTTTATTGTTTAAATTTTTTTCTTAAAAAGCCTTCGAAACATGAGGCCTTTTCTGAGATACTTTTTTACATTTTTTACTGAGTTTACCGAGCACGCATTACTGACAATAGGCCCTAGCGACATATAAAAAACATTTGATAACGTTTTTTGATAATTCTTATTTATAATGCGCAAAGGCACTAGAGGTCGGACCGGGTACCCGATCTGACCGGGTACCCGCGGGAACGGGAATGAAAATTAATTTCGGGACGGGAAAAGTCGGGAACCGGGAATAGGTTTTCGGGACGGGAACGGGAATCAACATTCAATTCGGGAACGGGAAAAGACGGGAACGAGAATCAACTTTTAAATCGGGAACGGGAAAAACGGGAATAACAGTTATTGGGATTGGATTCTTTAACAATGATTTTTCAGCAAACTTCTAAGTGTGGAAATCTTTATTTCATCGATACTCCGTACTTAAAATAAGTATAAAATGCAATAGAAATGTATAACGAAGCTACCATTGCCAATGTCGAAATCTCCAACACTACATTTGAAGTTGTTATGATGAGTCCAAAGATTGGGGAGATTAGAACAAATGGGTGATGATGAAAACTTTTCAGATGAAATCAAAATGTTCAGTTATATAATTTTAATTTTATAAATTAATACTTTGAATTTGAATGATTAATTTCCGAATGATTGCTCAGTTGATCATTTCGACAAAAGAAAAGATGCCATTGATCTTATTCATATGACAGCATGTCTGTTGCATCCCCAGTATGAAAGAATAATAGGAAAAAAGTGTGGGATAGAAAAAAAATAAATACAAAGACTTTCATTAGAGAAAATTTAATTCTATTTTGTACAGTCAGACCAAGCTGCAGTGCCGTTGAGAAAAAAACAAATGATGGTTATTTAGAACTATTATAACTTAAAAATTATGATAAAATTAGTATACTATCAAATTATACGAATGATTTTATATTTGCAGTTGTGGAGAATAAGAATGTTGTCAAAAAACATATTTTTAACATTATTGAAGAATTAATAATAATGAACAAAGAAAAAAATTCAGAAGAGGATGAATTGTACAAATATTCACAATTACGTCCCAAAAAATTGAAAATTATAAAGATGTTTTATTTTATTGGAATAAAATGAGCAATTTTAAAATACTACAAGAAGTAGCCAAAATTTTGTTTAGTATATCTGCAAGTTATATTCGCTGTGAACGGAATTTGTCAACATGTGGTCGTTTAACTTCAGACCCAAAATCATCTAATTTGAAAGCTGAAACTCTTAACGGTTTAACCCGTGTGAAAAGCTATAAAGACTTGATTGAATTACTCAAAAACAATGACTAACTTCAATACTTTCATTTCAATAAATATTTGAAATTTAAATCGTGTTTTTTTTTAATTTTATTAAAAGAAATATTCTCTGACTTTCAAATAATACATTTTCAGAAATGTTAGAAATAGCAAGTTTGGGACCTGTGAAAACGGCAGCGAAAATGAATAAAAAACAAAAAGCTTTCGGGAACGGGTTGAGACGGGAAAAAAATTTCGGGAACGGGACGGGAATCAAAATTCTGATGTCCCATCGGGAACGGGACGGGACGGGAAAACAAATTTCGGGAACGGGACGGGACCGGGAATGAAAAATCGTCCATGTCCGACCTCTAAAAGGCACACAACTGAGGCGCCACTCACACGACACTCACACCGCATCATATACACTAGGTATATGATGGCTCACGGTTGGCTGAACAGGGATTCAAACTGGCGACTTTTAAGTTGCAGGTCCAACGACTTTAACATCCAAGCCAATCCACATTTTAGATAAGGCATTTTTTCAATGATGATGCATAGGTGCCTTAAAAATCAACTAGAAATCAATCTTGAAATAACTTGTTAGAAAACCACACATAGGCACATTGAATACTTTTGCAACGACCAATCTAATGCATCCCCGTAATTAACACTTTACCTCGGCAACACTATGCTTTGTAAAAATCTGGCAGATGTTTTTTTGTTTGAAGGCTTGAAATATATTGGTTTACATTAGATCTATGTTCTATGGTTATAAAAAAAGCAATCAGATCCATTATAGAAACCTATCTGTTCCCTCCCGTTTTAGAATGAACGGGTCAACAAAAACTCTATATTCAAATATAAAATCTTTAAAGAATGTAATCCTAACCAAAACTATATTTCGGAATACAGTGTGCTTTTTTAATACGGAGAAGAGATGTATTTGATAGCAGATCATAGAATTTTAACGTCATAAAACAGGAAAAACATTCCTAGATTATTAACTTCGGGGTAATAGTTTCGTCGTAACCATTAAACAACAACACGAGTCGACTTTACCCAAACAAATGATGCCAACCCTCACTGTTTTTAGTAAGTTATTTAATTGTAAATTCATGCATTTTTTTAATTTTGTATTTACACTCTAAAAAACTATTCAGATTTAAAATATTTTTAACTTCAGTTTTACAGGATTTAAAAAATGTGAGTACCCTTCATGACAGAATGGGTCAAAAGTACCCTTAAAATTAAAGAATACGAATTGAACAATTAAAATATTTTGTTGACATTGTTTTCCAAGAAGAAATTTGCCGTTTATACATTCATAGATAGCACAGTCAATACAAAATGCATTAAATTTTTTTTAAAACGTTAGACAGATTTGTTTTGAATTCATTTACTGCAGCGAAAGCGACTACATGTCTTGACTGATGAGTAAGAAGGGAACTGGTTATTACGAATAAGTTTTATAAAGCCTCTATCATTTAATTCTCCTCCACATAGCTCTGCTTCTAGAATTTTCTCTTCACGGTGAAGAATGAAGGAGTTGAACGCAGAGAATGTTGAAAAACACATTTTGCCCAACGCTTTTCAACTATAACATAGCATAAAATAGAAATTATGCGCGAAAACAAGTCGTATCTCTATATAGGAATAAAATAAAACCATTGTTACATTACGAAGCAAAAATCAATAATCACTTCATCCGTAACATTCCTTTTCTCTACCCTCCCTTTTCCCTCTTCTCTCGCCCCTTTTATTTTCTCCTCTTATTGTGGGTCAGCGCATAATTATATTTAAACTTCACCTGATCCCAAAACATGTCAAAACCATCTCATAGTTCAAAACACGAGATCCCGAATAACCAACTTAAACGTAAACCCGAACGAGCTTTAATGTCAATTGGTTATGAATTATAATACCCTTTAAACTATTTATAAGTTCAATCAATCAATCACTAATAATTTATATAGCGCCCTTTACTAAGCGAACAAAAGCGCTCAGCTATCACTAACCCTAACCCTAACCCTAACCCAGCTCCAACAACTTGGAATGCCCTTCCACCTGCACTTCGAAGCATCAACCAATTTTCGACTTTCAAAGCCAAACTGAAAACTCATTACTTTAACTTAGCCTATCATTCTTAATAATTACTCCATGCTACTCTTTGCTCTCCTTTTCATAACATTACTATTATAATTATTTTTATTTCTTTATTGCATTACGACGCAGTGAAAGCGCTTCAGTTGCGTGCCCGGGCGCTATACAAAAATGACAATTATTATTTATTATCACGTCCCAAACAAGTACGTCTTCAGGCCTCGACGGAAAGTTATGAGTGACTTAGTTGAAGTTAAAGAAGAAGGTAAAGAATTCCATAAAAGAGGACCACAGTAAGAAAAAGAACGTTTAGCAAAAGAGTGTTTAACTGGAAAACGAAAAGAACGATTAAAGGTAGATGATCTTAGACCAGATTTAGGGGGTTGTTTAATTAGATTTTTAAGGTAAATTGGAGCATTACAGTTATGAATTTTAAACATATTTAAACATATTTTAAAAGTCACTCTAGATCTCAAAGGTAACCAATGTAACAAACGAAGATAAGGAGAAATGTGAGAAAACTTAGGAGCACGAGCAACAAGACGAGCAGCACAATTAAAGGTTTTATTTAGAGGAGCTAAAGTAGTATCAGGGAGACCATAGTAAAGAGAGTTGCAATAATCAATCCTGTAGAGAACTAGAGAAGATACAAGAAGTTGCAAGGTAGGATCATCGAGAAAAGGAAGAAGCTGTTTAATACGACGAATGTGGAAGTAGCAAGATTTCGAGACAGATAGAATTTGAAGAGCTAAAGACAAGTTAGAATAAAAAATAAAACCAAGGCTACGAATGGAAGAGGAAGGGTTTAGAGAGAGTGAAGAGGGGGGAGGCAAAACTAAAGAAGGAAGAGATAGTAAAGACTTTGATTTTTTATTGAAATATATTAGTTCAAATTTGTCCGGATTAAGTTTGAGAAACATAGAAGAAGCCCAAGAGATTATAGATTGAAGACAGAGAGTTATTTTATTAACAGTAAGGTCAAGAGAAGAGTCAGTGAAAGATGTATAAATATAGGAGTCATCAGCATAAATTTGACTGTTTAAAGAAGATGACGAAATAATATTAGGTAGTTCCGAGGTATAAAGAATAAAAAGTAAGGGACCAAGGATTGAGCCCTGTGGAGCACCATAAGATAAAGAAACAGAAGAAGAACGAGAAGATTCAATTGATACATAGGAAGTTCGCTCAGAAAGGTAGGATTTAAGCCAGATAAGAGAGGAACCAGAAATATTAAAGGAAGAATCTAAAACATTTAATGGTCGACAGTATCAAAAGCAGCTGAAAAGTCAAGGCATAAAAGAAGAGAAGAGGCATTAGAATCAGAAGTTAAAATAAGGTCATTATAGAGTTTAAGTTAAGCAGTTTTAGTGAGTGGCCAATTCTGAAACCAGATTGAGAAGAAGGAAGAAGTGAGTTTTTTTCTAGCTAGAAGATTAATTGTTGAGAAATAACTTTTTCAAGGACCTTAGAAAGAAAGGAAAGGTTAGATACAGGTCTATAACTGGATAAGGATGCAGGATCAAGAGAAGGATTCTTAATTGTAGGAATAATAAATGAAGATTTGAGGGCAGACGGAAATTTAGATGTAGACAAAGATAAGTTAACCAAATCCAGAACAATAGGATAGAATAAAAAAGAGAGTTCTTTAAAAAGGGTTGTAGGAATAAGATCTAGAGAACAAGAAGTGGGAGACATAGAATTAATTATATTTTTAAGATGGTCCAATGTGACAGGAGAAAAGGATGATAATGATTCAGAAGTAAACTTAGTAAAAGATGGTGTAGGCCTATTATTAGACGAAGATCTAATATTAGATATTTTATTAGTTAGAAATTCAAGATAGTCATCAGGAGAGAAAGATGGAGGAGGAGAGTTTTTATGTAAAAGTTTAGATAAAGAAGACCACCTATTTTTAGAACTGGAGGAAGAGATAATAGAATTGTTTAAAAACGAAGAGTGTTTATTAAAAAGGAGAGTACGATAAGAAGAGAAACAATTTTGCCATTTATTCAAACAGGATACAGAGAGATTAGATCGATAAAATCGTTCATACTTGCGAACTAGTCGCTTAGAAGTCGTGCACTCACAATCATACCATGGGGATTTTTTAGAAGTTAGACGATACCGGAAAGTTTTAAATGGAGCAAAAATATCTCAAAGGGAAGATAGAGTAAGATTGAAATTATCCATAAAACTATCCACATCAGTAAAAGATTTAGAGCAAAAGTCAGAAGAAAATTTATTTTATCAAAATTAGACCAAGAGCGCTTAACAATAGAGGAGGGGAAGTTAGAAAAAGGCTGAGCAAGAGATAATTTAAAAGATATAAAGTAGTGGTCAGTAAAGTAGAGTGGAATAGATGTTAAATCATTAATTTTGCTATAATTAGAAGAAATTACAAATTCAAGAGTATTACCAAGTGCATGAGTAGGAAAATTACAGTTTTGAGATAAATTAAAAAGAGAAAGAATTTCAAGAAACTTAGCAACATAGAAATCAGAAGGCTTATTAGTAGAGATATTAAGGTCTCCAATAATAAAAAATGGACAAGATAAAAAATAAAGGAGTTCAGAGAGATTATGAAAATCATCTAAAAATTGAGGTAAGGAACTGTTAGGAGGTCTATAGATAGCAACTAAATTAAATTTGAAAGAAGAGAGTTTCACAGTAGTATAAAGACATTCAAAAGATGAAAAATGAACAGAAGAGTCAACAGAGATAGAATACAAGGATTTAAGTAAAATACAGATACCATATGAAGAGTGTCGAGGAGAAAGAGGGTTAGTTGGAGGTCGAGCAAGTTCAACAAAGGAAAAACCAGTAGGAGTAGAAGCAATAACTGAGGGTGATGAAGCAGATTCATGCCAAGTTTCAGTTAAGATAAAAAAATCTAAAGAGTTAGAAGTAATTAGATCAGAGATATAGAGTGACTTATTATTAAGTGATCTTGTATTTAGGAGGCCAAACTTTAAATTAGTATTATTTTAGATAATATTATTGAAGTTAACTTTACTCTTATTATCATTATTTATTTTATTATTATCATTTTTTATCTTATTCTTATTATCATTTTTTATTTTATTATTATTATTATCATAATTTTTATGATAAGTTAATTTAAAAGATTTTTTTATTAATAATAGAGTTTAATTTATAATTCAATTGTGTGTTAGTAGTTTTATCTAGGTTAGGATTAGGGTTAGAAAAAATAAGTTTTTCATTTTTTTAATAATTTCTAATAAATTTATGGTCTAAGATCTGTAAATTAAAAGCCCTACGTCTTACACTACTTTTAGGAAGTTTAGCGAAAGAAGAGAGCTCAATTATAAAGTCCCTAGAATACATAATAGAATGGCAATTAGGAAAGAAAAGAATTTAAATTTATAAAAAATAATATTCCACTCATAAAAAACCGTCTAGCCATCAGCAATACAACATTCAAAACAGTAACAACTGAGCGCCATGCCGCCATGATGGACGCTAAACATTTCAAATTAATAGCACAAAAGATTAATCCAAAAATTAGATAAATAGATATCAATAAACTGCAACTACTACCGTCACCACCCAGCATAACTACCATTCCCCCATCACCATCATTCACTAAACATTACTACCACCTTCTGTACCACCCAGCACAGTCTTACAAAAGCATCTTCTTCGCTTTTGGCTCGACCTCCTTCCTGGTTTCG
This sequence comes from Piscicola geometra, assembly GCA_943735955.1. Lineage (NCBI taxonomy): Eukaryota > Metazoa > Annelida > Clitellata > Hirudinida > Piscicolidae > Piscicola > Piscicola geometra. The sequence continues at coordinate 4,321,070 of OX030959.1, read as the reverse complement.
TTTCACTCTCCGTCGTAGCCTTGCTCAGATCTCTGTAGCTTTCTTCCCACTTGCCCAAAAATCTGTAGGCTTTCGCCTCCACTTGTAGGACAAGGCCGATTTGAGCTGGAAGGCGTTTGTGAAGCGTGGATGCTGGCTCGTTTGGCATATAAGCTCGAGTCTCGAATCTCCCATGGTGTGAAGAACTTCCTCGTTCAGTGTAACAACTTCATCCTATTTTACCTCAAGTTGCTATCCGGGCTCTCCATATCTTTTTCTTCTTTTTCAGGTTTGGCATCTTCATGGCAGTGTGGTTAGCCTCCGCAGCATCCTTTTAGCAAGAAACGCCTTAAGGTAATCTTCTAACAACAGTATCCCGATTTGGCCACAAAACGGCACCAACATTTGGAAAAATAATATCAAAATTTGTGGAATCTAGTGTAGGCTTATATTTTATCAACCACATATTCTTCTAATTATAAAAGATGAGTTTTAATGTAAAGTTTGATACGTTTTAATTTATGACTTTGATATAATATAAAATACAAATCAAAAATAGTAATTAAATAATATAATACAATAGAATCGTTTTATTGATAAAATGAACTTCAAATGGATTATTTCAGCCCTTTCACACTTTATTTCTTGTATGATTTAAATCGTTTCTTCCGAAAAAAATATTACTCTTTTGTGTTTTGATTGCTGAATTGTTTCTATTCTACGGGTTCTTAATTTTTCAAACTGCTTCAAAAATGATCACTAAACCAAACATCAAAGATCAAAAAATCAATTCACGAATTTCCGCAAGTAGTTTTCATCGATCTGGAAGTAGGAGAAAAGTGAGGTTCTAGATTTACACTTGCATTAGGTAAAGTTTTAAAATTAATGAAATGAGATGACCCATCTTCTTGGTAGTATCGGAAGGCCATTTACAATTCATATAAAACTGCAAATCGTGAAGCCATTTGATGTTAAAAGACAACAATGAATGTGTGTAAATAAATAAATTAATGATCAAGAAATCCATGAAAATAATGTTTTTGAGTGAACCTGAATATAACTATTAATAAAATAAAGATAATTTGGATAGCAATAAAATGGTAGATTATGCAAGAATAAACAGTTTATTAGTGAGTTAGTGAAATTTATCAAATAATTATGTCTTCATGGAACAGTCTGTAGGCTTTCCCCTCTACATGTAGAACAGGGTTGCTGCAGTGGACGATGGCGGCAATCAGACATCACTTTCCGGGCTTACTATATCTGCTTCTTCTTCCTCCTCTTTCTCATCCTTTTTTCACGCGTGGCATCCTCATGGTAGTGGGATTGGCCTATGCCGCATTCTCCTGTGGAGCTCTTCCTGAGAATCGTTTCCTCCTTGTGGTACTCTTTTGGCAAAGCGTCAAGTTTTTCTGCATATACTTTTTTCCAACATCTTTTTGGCTCTACAATAGAGCAAACTCCTGAATTGCTAACTTGAAACTAAAGATTTGAAATAATCTAAAACTACTGAACGGAAACAGCTAATAAACTAAAGATCAAGAACTCAAAAAAATCATCATATTCAAAGAAATACTTTGTTTAGTTCCTATAATATTGCTCTAAAATTAAATACTTTTGTGTGGTGGAGGTTTTTGTAAATAAAAGGCAAAAAATGTGATATACAGTAAAGCCTATACTAGAATATAGTGCACAAACAAGGTCTGGGAAAAAAGTATATAAATTATTTGAACATCAATTATTCTTGGATAGAAAAAATTCTTGCTTGTAGACTAGAACCAAAACAATTCAAATTTACTTTAGAAATTAAATTTAGCTATCCATTAACTAATCTGAATAATTTATCTTCATTGTTCTATCATATAGGGCTTTTGGATAAATAGAATTTTATGAACGATTTCCTATATAAATGGAAAAAAATGTAATTTTTATAATACAGTAAGCTGTTTTCTGACATATTTATGAACAACAAAAGTATCATATAGGAAATTCAAACTTGCAAAACTTTAAAATGACAAAATACCACCTTACCATCAGAAATCCAGATGTCGTTACTATACCGCCTTCACTTGAACTAGTTTACTCATATAAAAAAAAATTCAAGGGAATTAGTAGGATTGAGTATTCAATTCATATTATACTTCGATGAAAACATTAAGATTTTTAGCGTTTATATTATAGAGTTGAAAAAAGGAAAGAATCCTGATTGAAGTAAAGCATCAAACTCATTCTTAGCAGAAGAGGAAGCTAGCACGAAGGAAATAGGAAAAACAAGAGCTGAGTTAGATTGACACTCATGCCATTTAGCTGTAAACTAGAACTTCATCACAAACTACCCCCTGCAGACAGTACTAGTAACACGATCAACAAATCATTAGAAGGCTCGCGCTAGTTTACAATTTGTTTAAACCATTTTTTGCCAAACTCCCATGTATAATGCGCACCTCTTATGGTTTAAGCTCCGAGTCGACTTCAAATAGATTTAAAATGTTTACTACATTTTGTGGCTAATTGACAGTTTTTTATACAACTTTGTCATTATCTATTAACAAAATGGTGCGCCTTACATGCATTTTTAGAGAAATAAAAATCATATCTATTTATTGAAAGTAAAGCAGCAGATTAAATTTTGTGACAGTGAAACATCATTAGAATCGTTAACATCAAACTGAATTTTCTAATGACTCTGATTGCAAATGAACATCAGTTCATTTCTGAAAGTCACTGATTTCGAAAAATTGTTATGAAGCGCGAGCCCTGCATTGAATATGCCCGAGAAGACCAAATAGAATGCCCCCTCTTCATCAGTCCTTTAAGCCCTTTCAATCATCCACCATTTATCCCCCCATAACATCAAGTACCCATCGATATGAGTTCAGCCTTACCGTGCCTAGAGACTATATCAACCATCCAGAGTACCAAATATTTGCGTAATCATTTTGAAATAACGAATGCAGTATACCATCGTATGTTAAAACACCCTACACAGACCCCTTTTCACCAGGCATCTGAAATGACTGGCTTTTAAAAATTAATTTTAAAAATAATAAATATTTCCTAAAATCATTCAACATTTTAAGATATCGGTTGATAGAATAAAATTATTTTCCAAATTGAATTGTGACATAAGTAATAAGATGGGGAAAATGTAACTCCAAACCTTTTCTTTAATGAAGAGTATCTCTTAGGTACATTATGAATTAGTCACGGTGGGATTATTGTAAATACTCACTCAGAATTGTAGTTCTTAGAGCTTAAATAAGATACGGGATCTTTGAAGATCATAGTGATAAAGAGCTTGTGTGATAAGAAGCACAAATAGAAAACTTGAATAATGTGATTTGGGACTTACTGCCATTCTTGCATGATTCACTTGATGCTCCAGGGGTTTTGGATATCGTAAATTTAACTTGTAAAGTTACGAACTCATCAATAGAGTTTTGCAAAAGACTGAATTTGATTGGTTCAAACAATACTTCAGCGACAGATCCTTCAAAATTCTCGGCAAAGATACAAATTCCCGTTCTCTGTAGGAATCCCGTGGGTTCTTGGATCTTTGCTGTTCTCTTTGTACAAAAGCAACTTAAAAAAAACACCTGAGATATGAGCTTGAATTTTGCTCTGAGCAGATGAAACTCTTCTAATGTCATTTCTGCAACGAAAAATTGATATTATCGAGTTTTACGCAGCTCGAAATCCCTATAAAAAGATTTTTCTTTGAAGTCTCATCATTCCATCAGAAAGCGTGGGCAGAGTCGTTCATGAAGGTTTATCAGGTCGCAAAAATCTTTGCGTTTGTCAACGACCGATAAGAGGCGTTCTTCTTACCCAGAATCTATCACTAAGAATGAAGAGCAACTCCAACTTATGCTACAAGTTGAGTCTGACCACTGCGAGTTCTTTCCTGACAGCACCAAGAAAAACATCGTGGCCGCGATGAGCTCAGTTTCCGAAAACCAATTAGTGATATAATGATAAAAAATCGATTATTTAGGTTTTCTTAAACAAACGTTCTATTATTAGCATGGGCGGTGATCCTACGGGGGTCCTGAGGTTCGGGTCCCTCCACTTTTTGGTATTGAGAGGGCCGCTTTAACGTGGACCCTCCACTTTTTTCATTAATTTAAAAAAAAACTCTTGTTTTGATACGAGCATAATCGTAAAACATAATATTTGTTTAGTATTAAATTGTGAGTATGTGAAGTTATAGTGATAGCTGTCTAAAACAAAACTAATCTTTGCCTACCTAAATATTCGTATCATAACAGAAGTTTAAAAATGTTTTTTTCAAGTCCGGACCCAGGCCCCCCTCCCCAGGATCGTCCATGCTGGTTAGGACCCCCCAAGATTTGCAGCAGATCGACGCCCCTGATCATTAGTATTTTAATGTTTCCTGATATTTAAAACTTCCTATACAAGTCCATAATTTTATCAATTAAAATGTTGGATAATCGAGGCTTTGTTTTATTTTTATTCCATCTTTTAGATTTTTCAACCTGTTCTAATTATTGACAGAATTGATTTTTTATAATTGGAAAAATATTGGAGAGTGCTAAAGCAGAACATTGATACTTTATTTCTTAAGCATTACAGAAGGGCTAGTCTACCCTGTAGATTAGTGATATTTCAGTTCGGTTTTTCAGTTATAGTAACAGGTCATTAATTTGATCTTTTCAGTTACTACTAGTTACAGTGATCATTCTTTTCTTTTTTGCAGTTAATATTAGTTAATCCATTAACGCATACTGTCCTTTTTTAAAGACAGCAATAAAAAGTTTTTTTTATAATAGTTATCTTGATTATATTTATTATCTTTGCAATTAATCCTGCCCTATATAAACTGAAGTCTTTGTTTAAAAAAATTTTTTGTGATTTGAGATTGATAGATTGTTTCGATATTCTGATTTTTCAAGGCGATAACTAAATTTTTTGTGTTTTTGTCATGGCTCATGAAAAAAAGTTAGTTATAATTTTATTTAATGTCTACCATTCATAATTTATAATATTATTTTATTGTTATCCATTCTTATATCTTATTTTAAAATAAATTTCATTTTACATGTAATATTATTTCCAAAAACTGTGTTTTATTGAATGTCCTTTTTTAAGGACACTATGCAGTAATAATGATGGTAAAAACAATTATTTTCAGATTCGCTCTTCATGAAGTCATTAGTATTTTGGAAGATGACAATTATTTCTTTTCAGCAGATATAGTCATGATTCCTCCTACTGACCCAAACTGCTCTGATGAGGATAGTGGACCCGAGGATGGTGAAGGTACCCTAGATAATTTATCAAGAAACCAGCTAAATGCAGAAGCAGAAATAGTAATTTCCAAAATTGGGGGAGAGAAAACCACTATAAGTAGAGAAGAAACTGCTGTGAAAAGGCCAGCTAAAAAAAATTAAAATTGATCGGAGATGGACCAAAAAAGACATTACTACTGGATTATTGGCAGATAATAGTTCAGAGGACAAATCAAATTTAGAAAAAATGTCTCCTCTCACATTGTTCAATTTATTTTTGGATGTACCAGTCATCAAGCTAATAACAGACATGTCAAATTTATATGACAGCCAAAAACTAAAACAGCTGAATGCTACTGAAAATGAATATGGAGTGGTGCTGGCTTTACTCATGCTTTCAGGTTATGTTCCTTTTGCAAACCGCAGGATGTACTGGGAACAGAGCGACGATGTACACAATCTAGCTGTAAGCAATGCTATGACTGTCAACAGATTTAAAGAGTTATTAAGATATTTGCATTGCAATGACAACGAAAAAATTAATAAGTTAGACAAGATGGCCAAAGTGCGTCCATTATTTGATGCTATGAATGAAAGATTTCTCAAATTTTGGCCCAAAGAATGTCATTTGGCGATTGATGAATCAATGGTGCCATATTATGGAAGGCATTCATCAAAACAGTTTATCAGAGGAAAACCCATAAGGTTTGGATATAAAGTTTGGTGCCTAAATAATAGGCTTGGGTATTTGGTAAACTGTTACCCGTATCAAGGAGCCTCGGAAGAGTTCAATAGCGAATCAGGACTTGGTGGATCGGGGGTATCTAAACTAATAAAATGCTTAACAAAAGACACTCCATGTTATACTGAAATATTTATAATTTTTTCATATGGTTTCAAACAGATCAAAAAAGAAAAAAAAGAATCCATGAATTTAGCTAAAATGGAAAAGATCATTTTATTGGTAAAATTGAAGATGGCCAAAAAAGATGCAAGTAATGTGGAAAGAAAGTGGAAAAAAATGCCTTAAATGTAATTTAGCTTTACATTTGGAGTGCTTCAGCATCTACCACGAATCGTGATTACCGTCAGTAGCAACGCATAGTGTCCTTTTTTAAGGACATTTTTTATTTTCATCATAACTTTTTTCGTATAAAATATTTCAGACTAATTTTTTGATTTGATTTTTTAGAATCAGTTTTTCAATAAAATGTAAAAAAATTAATTAATTCCTTTGAGTCATGCGTTATTACTTTATTTACTATTACAGTTTGTATATTAGTTAATATTATATTATTTACTATTACAGTTTGTATATTAGTTAATATTATTTTATTTACTATTAAAGTTTGTATATTAGTTAATATTATTTTATTTACTATTAAAGTTTTTATATTAGTTAATATTACTTTATTTACCATTACAGTTTGTATATTAGTTAATATTACTTTATTTACTATTACAGTTTGTATATTAGTTAATATTACTTTATTTACTATTACAGTTTGTATATTAGTTAATATTACTTTATTTACTATTACAGTTTGTATATTAGTTAATATTAGCAAACAACAAAACTAAAAAAAAAGATTAGTTTTCCATTCAAAGAAAAAAAACATATTTAATGAATTTAATATTCTTTTTATTTGAACAAATGTTCTCATTTCTAATGAATGTTCAGTCTATTTTGTTTCCTATAAGTTAAGTCTCCACAGACAGAAAATACTCTTTCAACAAATGCCTGTGATGCAGGTGCAGATGTTAAATCCTGTGAAAGTTTAATTAAGATGGGATATTCAACTTCTATAACAAAAGCTGTTCAAAAATCTATTCATTCATTTTTTATTAGTTACTTTCTTTTATTACTCTAAGTATTATATTTACAGTTTTTGAAATTATTCGGTTACAGTTTCAGTTAGGAGTTAAATAAAATCATTTTTTCTAGTTATTTGCCTAATTTTAATTACAGTTAGTTATTAGAACAACAATACCCTAGGTGCATTAAAAAATTGTCTAAACAACACTAAAGCAATTCTACAATCATCATCATCATCATCATCGAGCCAGCGCAGATAAGAGGTCAGGGGACCTTTTTCCGCGGCACAACAAAGATTACAATGGGAACTGAAAAGCACCACACCATCTCTGAAAACTGGCTAATGTTAAATATAAATTAATAATGAATAAAACAAATTCATTTAGTTAAACAAAAAGATTCCTGAAAGAGTCGATTGTTTGGATAGTAATGTTGGAAGAGTGAATATTTTTTTAATATCGGAAAAGGTTGGAAAGGGGGAGGAGGGAAGAAACCTTAAAGGGAAAGAGAGTGGAATCTTTAGTGAAAGTTCTTGGTGTGTTTGTTTATGAGCGTTTGTTAGACAGTGTTATCATGATGGTGGGCTTGGGTGGTCGTTGATTTGGCAATATATGTGAGATTAGTAATGTAAGTGTCAGGGATGGGTCAGTTGGGAATGTTAACTTACGGTGTAGCATCATTAAAGTTACAGAGTTATTTGTTGGATGTCTGGTGTCATGACGTTGTGAGATCTGTGTGCATGAAAGTTTGTTGGTGGTATATTGTCGTTTTGGCCGAAGAGGATAGTGTCGTCATGTGCGAAGGGGATACAATTACCACTTGTGGTGGAGGTGCAGCAGTATGAAGTTTGGAGTGAATCTAGGTTATTGTGTGAATGTAAGTGTGGATTAGAGTGGGTGTTTGTGTGAGTTTTATTTATATTTAGTCATTTATGTTTAAGTTAAAGTGTGTGAGGTGTTGTGGGTGTAATTAAGATGCTCATGGCGTTCGAATATTCTTAGCTATTTTCAAGCATTTAAATAATAACAAAAAAAAAGTATTAAAAGTGAGATGGTGAGGCATGAATTGAATGGTGGCGCAAGGAGTAGTAGAGATGCTTTTTTCGGATTTTTATTTTGAAAGAAACATCTAGACAATTTCTATTGAGTCAGTCTTCTCTGAGTAGAAGCAATACAAATAATTATACATTGAAGTCAAAAACAGTCACATATAAAGTTCTTAAGTGTATATCCAGCCTTCCCAGCCCTCAAATCTGCTACCACACACATATACACAAACACACAAGGACAAACACACACATACACAAACAAACAAACAAGCACACACACAAACAAGCACACATACACACACACACACACACACGCACACACACACACACACACACACACACACACACACACACACACACACACACACACACACACACACAATTTACACACTTTCAAAATAAATAAAATGTTCCGATTATGAAAACTTGCATGCATAAAATTCTTTTTCAATTCAACCAAAACTAGTCGATGCATCTCTGGCTTAACACACTACTCATTCTTTCCTTTATTCATCCATTCATTCAGACAACAGACGATAAAAGAAACAATAATTCACCAATTCACTCAGAGATAAGTTAAGAGATGCATTTAAAAGGTGACGGCATGAATTCTTCTGGTGGTGGTAGTTGTTCCTTCTTGATTTAATTACACACATATTTAAAACTTTTTAAATATCCACCTTTAAGATGCCTTTACATAGACGTTCATGAACGTTCTAAAGTAGAGAGATAACTACTATCAGTAGCGACGTGGTCTCTTGATAAGTTCATTGTTATAGGTGTTAAGCAGAGGCATGTTGGGCCTCATCATGTTGCCAGGGAGACCGTTGTTGTTGCTGTTGCCGAGTGGTCCGCTGCTGCTGTTGCCGTGGTGGTTACTGCTGTTGCCAACACCGAAGGGAGGAGCGTTATGAACGCCGCCTTGCTGAGCCGGTCGCTACATTCCATTGATGGAGAGTGGTGGAAGCATTAGAGATGTGTGTGCTGATGATGAGTGTGGGTTTGTGTGTGTGTGTATGTGTATGTGTGTTGTCTATTTGTATGTGTGTGTGTGTGTGTGTGTGTATGTTGTCTATTTGTATAAGTGTGTGTGTTGTCTATTTGTATGTGTGTTGTCTATTTGTATATGTGTTGTCTATTTGTATATGTGTTGTCTATTTGTATGTGTGTGTGTTTTTATATGCGCATGTGTGAGTAACACAAGATTAGAAGTGATTACAACTTGTGCAGAGAGTATATGCCAAACCGTGGCGTTGTGTTGTCAGGTGAAGTGTTTTGGAGGTAGTGAAATAGAAAAAGAAAAGACTGCTTGCAAAGAGACTTGTGCTGTCTATTTGTAAAGTATTTAAAGAAAAAAAGCATTACACTGTATGGGGAAACATTCAGGAGTTAATTAACTAGGAAGGGTTGAGAGAAAAGACTGAAGGTATTTCCAATACTCAGAATGTGCTAGAGAATGGGGATTGAAAGATGCGGTGGAAGTGCTGTGAGAAGTGTTCATTTGGTATTTTCAATGGATGAGTGAGTGATTTCATATTGCATGCACAAGTCTTTATTATTTATGTTATTTGTTGCAAACTGAGGATAAAAGAATATATTTATTTTAATTAATATATAATAATACTACTAATAAAAATAAATGTTAAATCAGACTCAAATCCTCATTCAAAGTGCACAATAGACAGATAAAGATGATGACTATTTACTCGTCTCTATGTTCGACTCATAGCTACCTTCCAAAGTAATTTAGGTGAAATCTACAAGCCGCAACAATAGCTCATTTTGTATCATTTCCATACCCAAACTGATATCATCATCATCATTAACATCACCCTCATCATCAGCATCCTCTTCAGAACATTGTATCTGAACTCTAACTTCATTATATGCGTCAGACTCATTACATTGGCGCAATTAACTCTTCAACGACTTCAAACACGCCATTACCGAACGAGAGCTTATAATTACCGCATTTCATTGTGCCTTTTATCAAGTAATTGAAAAGCTATTAAAACATATAATAAAAATATTAATAAATCTAAACGAATGGTGCAGGTAAGGACATACCATGTTCGGCTCAAGCAGCAGACCCCCGTTGTTGTTGTTGTTGTTGTTGATGATTGGTCTGGAGGGAGGACGCATGCGTATGTTGGGTGGTTGCATCGAGTGCATGTTGTTGTTGAGTGGGTTGCTCAACAAAGTGTTGTTTGCGTTGTTGTTGCCTAGGAATGCAAGACCACCCTGAAACAACGAAAGTTTAATTTAATTACTTGAGAATGAACGCTATACAAATATTTTTATAAGATTGATTAAATGCTAAGTGATATAAGTAATGAAAAGAAACACCATCGCACCATTCTGACGCGGTCTAGGTTGGGAGGGACGGGTGGTGCTTGCATGTTCATGCCAAACAAGCCCCTGTCCATGCCTCTGTTCTGTGTGAGATGACGATCATGCACACATTGACCTTGCAAGGCCACTCAGCGTGGGGAATTAAACGCAAGTGACAACCAAGCAGGCGTTCAACCAAATAACCAACCATGTATGGTTGCTCAGGGTTATTCTTGGGTGGTTGTCTGCCGTGCATCATCATGTCATCCTTCTTCATTGGAGGAGCTCGACGCATGTCATCATCAAAAAGATGCGGCCTCTTACGACCATCTTCCTGACGCCTGTGATGATGATGAGGATAATGATGGGGATGATTAATTGATGGGGCTGGTGGTGATGGTGATGATGTCAATTTATAATGGAAAGAGCATTGTGTGAGTTTTTAGTGAATAATTGAATTGCCTGCATGCATGCTGTCATCCAGACTCGACCACACCACACCACACCACGCCACCACCACCACTCACATCATCTCCATCCGCCTCTTGTTGTCATCGATCGTCTTCTCGAGCATCCTCAACTCCTCCTGTCTTCTCTGTACATCTGTGTGTGAATTGGCATATGCCACCTTACAAAACAACACTGACAACAATAATAATATGAGTAACATTGAAAATAATAATAACAATAGCAACAACATAATGGCAACGAGCAAGAGACAGCACCTTGCATGATCATGTGCTTGCGCTGCTCGATGACGAGATTTGCCTGGTCCGCCTCCAACTTGGCGACCTCCTCGGCGAAGTTCTTCTTCAGCAAGTCCTCCTGCTCCCGGTACAGATGGTACAACTTCTTCCACTTCATTCCCATCTCAGCCTCGAGTGAACCCGGCTGCGCGAACCTCGCTCCCTTCTCTCTCTCACTGTTGTTGCACAGTGGTGGATAGAACATGCATACTGGCATATTTACTGCATGCCATCCCATCTCATTTATTTTATTTATCCCATCCCGAACAATGTGACATGTAACCTCGTCAGTTCCGGCGTCTTGAGAGCGAACATTTCTGGGAGGCCGTCTGACTCGTCATTTGGCTCATACCGTTCCACCTCTATCGGCCTCGGTTGGCTGTGAATGAAAACATTGTTTTCAAAATTCAGGAATTGACTTTGGAAATAAAAAATACTCTCTTTTGAATGATAAATTATTTACGCACAAAACTGATGACTGTCATTTAAAAAACAGATTGAAGTAGGAAAATGACCTAGTCATAAAGAAAATGCCTTCCGAAATCTTGTTGAGTGCGTTGTAGGCCGCCTGCTTGCGTGTGAACTCAACAATTCCTTCTCCAACCGGCTTTCCCTTGTCATCCACAATCACCACAGCCCTCTCTACCTCGCCAAACATGGAAAAAGTCTGTTCAAGGATCTCATTAGAGATGTATGGAGACAGGTACTTGACTTTGATGGCCGCAGAATGGCACGCCATTCTCACCCTCAAAAACCTTCCTCCTCGTAACTCCATCCCATCCAACTGAGCCCTTGCCTTTTCCGCTATATGCCTTGTTTCCTGTTAGATTTTTTATGCCTCAACGTTATTAGTAATGTTAGAATTCAACAGATATTTGAACATACCATCCTTATGAATCCAAAGCCTCTGTTTGCACACAGGTAGGCGTCTTTACAGACTCCATACTTCTCAAACATCTTTTTGAAATCTGCGTCAGTCATTTCGTTTGGAATATTTCCCACAAATAGTTGACAACGACCTGAAAACTTCTTTTCCTTGCTGATAATGTTGTCATTGCATTCAGTTTTCAATTTAACATCGCCGATCGCTTTTTTCGAATCCTCAACTTTAGGTTGAACAAGTTTACCTTTAAAACTATTCCTATCGTCGCTTGATCGATCATTAGAGTTATTACGACTCTGATGCCTGAAACTTGGAGAACGCTTCATTTTAATTGCTATCAAAGTATTCCTTAAGAAAAGCTCAAAGAACAAAATGGACAATAATGGAGAAAGCTCATTAATTACAAGAACAAAAGATAATAAGTAAGACTAACGTTTTTATACTTAGAATATTAAATTAATAATCTAAAAAGATATCTTACAATATTTTTAGTGCTGATTAAAATAAAAAATTCTTAAAAGTAATTTTGTAAAAGTAAAAATTTCACTGAAAGTTTAACTGAGGCTCAGATACAGCTGCTTTAGAGCTTAAACAAAAAAGTACTCTTTAGACTACATATGTTTTCTTATTCTATTTTATTCTATCATTTATACTTTATTTAAATTCAAAATAAAATTTCAATTTTCATAGTTTAATATCTCAGCCATAGAGATGGCTACTGAGAGGTTTTCCCTAGTTGACAACGTTCCATCAAACTGTATTGTACTTCATGTCAAACTAACTGACTCTTCCCTCAAGTGTCTTGAAAACTATCGCAATGAATATTTCAAGAAGGTTTTTTATTACTTTTTCTGAATATAAAATCATATGTTATTATTTTTATACACTTTCCCAATTAATTAAATAACATCACAATGATTAACATTATTCTGTTTCAATACTGCATTCAGAAATCTTTAGAAGGCATGAAGATCAAGGTTGAATCTAGCCAGGGTGTAAGTTCCATCATTCAAACTGTTAAATGTTTCATTTATTTCACATAAAAAATATTTCACAATATAAAAAAGTTTCAATTCTGTAGCAAAGTGCAATAATTGCAGGTGATCAATGTTCCAGGAGCTGAAGGTAACAGGAGTTTTGGCTTCAACCTTTCCCTACTGCCTCACAACGATGCCTCTACTGAGTGCTTTCTGCAGTCTGACAAGTGATGAGAATTCTAGCTTTGTTGCTTTGAAACATCACTTAGTCACTGATATGAGGCTTTAAGATTAGAGTGTGAAGAAACATACTTTTGTTTTGTTTGTGTGTGGCACTTCTGTTGCTTTCCCTGGCGCATTATAAATAGACATCATCATTATCCCCATTAATAGAATCTCATGAATGCTACCAAGTTAAGTAACACCCAATAGATCTCAGATGACTTCACATTTTTATAATACTGACCCACCCTGCAGGAAGAAGTGCTTTCAGAACATAGGCATCATCAACCAGAAGATCATAATCAGGGCCTCTGAGGATGTCTACCAGAACACCATGGAGAAAATATCCAATACGAACCTTGAAATCAAAAAGAACTGGTTTGCGTTTTGAGAGTTCTATTGCAATCACATTTAGTCTCTCACAAACCGTGAACTATTCTAACACTAACCGTGAAGCATTTAAACGCTTGTTTTCGAGCCTCTTTTTCGCTATTTTTCATATCTCACTTACCCATCCTAAACTACAACTACTACTACTACCATCACCACCGCCCTCCATCCCCTCCTCCCCACAGTACCAAAGAGATAAAGTTGAAAGGTCATTCGAAGAGGGCGTTGTCGAACAGTGTGCAGTCCAAGTTGTACAAGGTGATGGAGGCACGCAGCAGCAGCAGCAACAACAGCAGCAGCAACAACAGCAGCAGCAACAACAGCAACAGCAACAAGCCCCCACCCGAGGAGAAGAAAAAGTTCCACGCGCCATCGGGCGTTTCCACGGAGAGGTTGGTTGGAGGGAGGAGGCGGAGGAGGCGAGGATGAGGAGGTGGAGGGGAGGATAATGAGGAGGTGGAGGGGAGATGGTGAGGAAGAGGAGGTGGAGGTGGAGGAGGAGATGATGAGGAGGTGGAGGAGGAGATGATGAGGAGATGGAGAAGGAGGAGATGAGGAGGTGGAGGGGAGATGGTGAGGAAGAGGAGGTGGAGGTGGAGGAGGAGATGATGAGGAGATGGAGGAGGAGATGATGAGGAGGTGGAGGGGATAATGAGGAGGAGGTGGGGGAGGAGGAGGAGATGGAAGGGGGAGAAAAGGTGGTGAAGGAGGGAAGAGAAGAATTAGGATGAGATGGGGGGGGGGAGGATGAGGAAGAAAAGAAACAATGTTAACTTTATAGGGATACATAGGGAAATTAGTTGAATTAGTTGAATTTGTTATCGCACTTAAAACACCTCACAGCCTAAAAGCTGAGCTGTTTAAATAGACAAATCTTCAATATATCATTCTTATCAATGTCTACCACCATCACTACTATCACCACCATCACTACTATCACCACCATCACTACTATCACCACTATCACTACTATCACCACTATCACTACTATCACCACCATCACTACTATCACCACCATCACTACTATCACCATCATCCTAACCCCCCCCCCCCCCCCCCAGAAGACCCATGCCTCAGCAGGTGCGCAAAGCTGTCAAGGCGCCTATCAAGGACGAGCCAATCAAAGTGGTCAGCTTCCAATCTCAAGCCCATAAATGAAAAACTATTCATAAATTATAATGTCTACATTATCAATCATGATGATGATGATGTTGGTGAGGATGATGATGTTATAAATCATAGAAAATTATTTTTGTGTATACGACATCATGCATTGTATATCCACGCCTGTACACGCAGGAAAAAGTACAGTCTGTGAAGGCGCCAGTGCCAGACGTGCACATGTCTCAGGAGCCCGCAGCCCCTGTCGTACAACAACAACAACGTATGTCGTTCTAGAACCTGTAAAACCATTCTTCATTACTATCAATATAGGGCGTATAAAGGGCTTTTTCATGAATTCAAGAGCGCTTTGAATAAAAGCTATTACTCAAGCATCATTATGATAACACATGATTTACGTTTTGATCATCATCATCATAACATATCATTCATCTTTTTGATCATCATCATCATAACATATCATTCATCTTTTTGATCATCATCATCATAACACATCATTCATCTTTTTGATCATCATCATCATAACACATCATTTACCTTTTGATCATCATCATCCTCATCATACCAACCTTCAACACTTCGACAGCCTGGAAGCAGGGAGATTCACAACAGCAGCAAAGGTTTTGTAGCAACTACTTTTATTGAATTACCATATATTGCCAACTACTACTACACCATTAAACAACCACTACAACAACATAAAACACCAACAACATCATAAAGCACCACCACCAACAACATCATAAAGCAACCACCACCAACAACTTCATAAAGCAACCACCACCAACAACATATTACATCAACCACCACCAACTACACACAGCTCCACAAGCAACAGTACCACTGCCACAACCACCAACACCACGGAAAGAAACATCGCCAGTCAGGAAGAGTACCAAGCCGCCCGGAGGGAATTCGACCAGAAGTACAAGGTCTTGTCGTCGCTGAACACCAGGATCGAGAACAGACTCAAGTACTTCAACTCGCTCGTGCAGCAGTTCAAGCAGAGTATGCAGAAGGTGCTTTCTTCAACATTTAAATTCTCATCCAATTGTATTGCTTTTTTTCATTGAACACTTCTACCACAACCATTACAACAACCAAGTCACTACTACTACCACACAGGAGCTGCTGGAACCAATCTACAACGAACACGCTTTCCTCACCAACAACGACGATCACCGCAGGGAAAAGGAAGAATTCAACAAACTGCACGCTGAACTCACCTGCCTCAAGAGACAAATACAAGAATACAAGGCCGTCTTCAGCTGATGTTGAACCGCTCAATAGAATGCCATGATCATCATCCTCACTCACTAATATAAAAGCAAGGCATCACCACTTGATTCTATTCTTTTTGAAGTTTAGTCAGACAAAAAAAATCAAATGTCTTTTTTATTGAAAATTGAAATTATCTTCTCATTTTAACATAAATTCATTTTTAATAGGTAGTTAAATGATGCAAGAGATCTGCTTTGGCTCCCCCCTTTGGCATCTTGGGCGCTTATATACATGCACTGAATAAGATGTACAAAGGCACAGCGCAATGATGCAGTTTAACGCTTCAGGATATGAATGTTAGATAATTATATATACGTATGAACATTTTAATAATATATAATGATAATATATGAGTATGAACAATATATAATACAACAATAATAATAATAATATACAATACAAAACATACATACATAAAGCATACCAACAACTGTGTATCAAATGCGTGACAGATTCGGCATGTTATCCTTGCAATTGAAGAACTGCTTCTGCTTGCACACCTGCAACGAGAAAGTCTCCAGCAGATCGACGCACGCAGACGTCTGCTGGAAGCCCAGGTGGGTGGCCAGTGTGCAGAGAGGCAAGCCTGGTCGGTAGCTGGGAGGGGAGAGTGGGAGGTATAAGATGGTGTTGCAAGGAGACAAGTGTCAAGATGCAAGCATCACAATGCAATACAATAGAACGAAGAATATTATCAACATGGCATAAACCCGGACAAAACGACACAAGGGCGCACCACAAAAGCAAGACAAGACAAACCTCTTGATGATGACCTTGAGCGCTAGTTTCCTCTCCCGTTCGAGGAACCAGTCGATGAAGCCGCACGACATGTTTTGCGGACGCTGGTACAGCCTGAGGAGTCTCTTATAGTTGCCCAGCGTGCATGCGGTGTGCACGTCGAGGGCGTGTCGTACGCACGGACTGTTCTTCTGTTCGGGCGTCAGGTGCGCTATGGTGCTCGAGACGTCTGTGTGGGGTTGGTGTGCTTTGCAGTCGCAGGCGGTGATGCAGGGTAAGAGAAAACGTTGTTTTGAGTTGTTAAAGTAAGATAAGATAATAAGTAAAATAAGATTAATTGTTCATTATATATAAAAAAAACTAAATAAAATTAAATAATCAAAAACATAGGCGCATATTAAGCTCCAACCAGAGGTATCTTTGGTGTAGACGTAGTAGAGAATGCGGTAAGCGAGGAACTCGAGGTAGTTTCCATCGATGTGTTCGTTGTAAAGCGCCTTCAGCTGCGTCTGGCACTGGTTGAACTCCTCGTGGTCGCCCTCCTCGATGGCGATGCGCGCATGCGTCTCGTACACTTGCACCGTGAATGCGTTGCGTACGCCTTGAACCTGGCGAGAGAGAGCGTGCTCAATAGGGTACTTAATGGGGTGCATAAGGTGTATGACGTGAAAAGTAATTCAGTAAGATTAAAATTTCAGAGCTTTTACACAAAAATATTTAATATAACAATATTTTCTCTGTATTGTTTAGAAGTGTGAATTTTTTAAATACTTTTTTTTTAATTTGATATGGTTTTGTTTTTAGTGTAATGAAAAGTTATCTAGCTCTACTCTGAAGATGTTCTACTGACGTAATATGACCATTGCACACACAAAGTGCATCACAAACAGTGCAAGAACACAGGAGGTGGGTCGTTGAACTAACAGTGAGGTCTTGTCTGACGGACTTTAGTTGTTCACAGGTGTGGCGGTAGTTGTGCTTGCTGATCCACTTCTGCTTGATCAGCTCAAGTGCCCTGGTGAGCACCTCCACTGGCCGCACCACTGACTTCTCGGGCGCCTGGGTTGTCATGCACGAGTTGCTGTAAAGATTCTACATTGTAGAGTGCATTTGCGAAGTGTTGATTGAACGCTTGTGAAACTGATAAATTCCAATGGAAACTTCTATAGAATTAATCAACATGGACATGAAAAAAAAAAAAATACGCCTATTTATAATGCGCGTGGGCACGCAACAGAAGCACCAAGAATGATAGACAGTCAAAAGTTGTTAGAAGAAGAAATGATTACTGTGGTGAGTCTCAAGTAGGGCTTCTCCAGGTCCTGGCACGTGCCTACGATGTGCAGTGACGTCCAATCCATCTCTTCTGCATCTTCTCCTGTGTTCTGTGTGATGAATGATATTGTGGCTCAATGTTTGAGAAGATGTAAATCTGACATGACAAGGGTTGATGAAATGTGGAATGACGAAATGTTGAAAGACAGCCAGAACTGACTGAGAGGTTGAGGATGGAGGGGGAATAATCGGAAGTGATGCGAGAGAGATTGAACCGAGAAGCCCTCGACTGGAGTCTCTCCTTCGTCTGGCCCTCCACCTCCATGCTACGTACATTTCTCATACATTAGTATACATTTAACAGAAGAAATTTCAATTTATAGACATTCAAACGATTGGTAATATGAAATAAAAATGGACGCTGTAAAACCATTGTTTCGCGGAAACCCTCTTTTTCTTCTTGCCCATATTCCTCTGCTCTTTGCGCTTCATTTTTTGCGGAGTGATTCTAAAAATATGAAACACAATTTCAATCTCAATAGTTGTTCTCTAAATTTAAAATAAACTATAATAAATAAACAAAGGATGAAAATATAATCAATTCCCAGTTACCTGATTTCCTCTTCTTCTTCATCATCATCATCAAGACTAGCCACACGTTTGCCTCTGGCACCAGGCGAGTCCCACCTCTTGCGCACCACTTTTCTGCCCCTGCCCGAGTTCTCCACCTTCAAGTTGCCAGAGAATGATGCAGTGAGTGGTGAATGAGGTGGTGGGTGCCTGTTGGTGGGTTGTTGTTGTGGTGGCGGTACAGTTACTCCGACTGTAGCCTTGACTTCCTTCCTTTCCAGCTGCAGTGCCAGAATGGGCTCGTGGTCCCAGTCCCAACTGTGCACCAGATTGCTCTTGAAAGCGAGTGTCAACTTCTCCTTCAGCCTCGCCTCCATGGCGTCCTTCTTCTCCTCTGGCACACTCTCAAAGCACCGCTGCACGTACTTCTTCAGCGACAACGGCCACTCGGAGGATGTGTTAGTGGCGGCGGCGGCGGGTGGTGGTTGTGGGTTGTTGTTGTTGGCAGTGGTGGTGGTAGATTGATTGCTTGATGATGAAGATAAAGAAGATGGTTGTGGAGTCTCTGTGGAGAGGTCTGTTGAAGTGGGTGGTTTTGGTCCATTAGTAGCATTGATGGTCCCTCCAGATTTATTGATATTGAATTTTATTGGCTTATGATTTGTTACCGGTCCTGAACTTCTGAACACATTCCCCCCAACTGAACTAACATTGGTGTTGTTGTTGTTGCTGCTGTTGTTAAAGATATGAGGTTTGAAGAAGGGTGTATTGTATGGTTGTTTAACTTGTTGATTGTTACTCTCGACTGCCTTGTGTGTTTGCTCATTTGATTTTTCTTTGGTCTTCTCAAGAGCTTGGTAAATCGTAGGCAAGGGAGGAGGGGGAGGAAGCAATGGAGCAGCCTGTTGCTTTGTGGGAGTATTTGTATTCTGGCCATACATGTTGTAGTAATTGTTGTATGCACTGTAATACTGCATGTAGGAGTTGAAGTTCGATGAGTTATTGTCATTGTTGTTTTTGTTGAATTGATTAGCAATTTTGTTGCCATTATAGAAGTCCATGCCGTTCATGTAGTAGTTGAAGGAGGGAGGCATCATGGCTGGAGTAGATGCTGCATTGTTATAGTTATAATAGCCTGCCATGTTGTATGCATTGTATAGATTACTCTGCTGAGATTTTTCGTCTGTCCCATTATTGTACCCATAACTAATTGGAACATTCACATTATGTGAATCGCATTTTCCACTGTAACTATTATTTGCATTCAACTTATCTAACTCCTCTTTGGCTTTGAGCCATGGATTTTGGGAATTATCTCCTTTCCTGGAACAAATGTATAAATGACTAAACTATAAAAATAGAATATTTAAAAGTATTTTTTGAAAGCTTTATTAAAAATTCTAACTCGATAAAAAACTTACGATTCGCTGGAAGCCATGTCAGATTATGGTTCTTAGTTTGAAAAAATTAATTTAATTTTTTGCTTATTCAAATAAAAATGAAAATTATAGAGTTGAAAGTATAACAGACTTTATAAATATTTTATAACGGAAAAACACCTTTTGCGACCAACTATTAAAATGTAGAAAAGATAACAAATAACGTAATTTTGAATTTGTAGCGTCTAATTATTTGCAAAGTTAAAACTATTTTTAAAATGTACATTAAAATGTTGAACACAGCTGTATAATGAGAATATGAAAAAAAATATTTTGATAAAAATTATGCATAATAGTCAGTGAAAAACTAATAAATTTATAGTTTAAATCAAATTTTGAAATTTATATAAGTTTATGAACTTAAATTATTAAGTTTCTCAAAACCATTTAATCCAAAAAAATTCATTATTAGTAACAATAGCTAGCATCTTTTGGAAGAGAAAACATCTCCATCATCAGAAACTTGGAAAAAAGTGGGAAAAGCTCGCAAGGATAGTGATAAATTGGCAAAAATACTATTCTCAATGACTGATTTGTTTTCAAAACTATCTTCTTTTTTTTTCAACATAATTCCCAATAGAGTAAGTTGATTCTAGGGAATAAAATCGAATATACTTTAGTCTGTATCGCATAAGCCATAAGAAATAAACTTTTGTTAAAGTAACAGAAATAACCACTTAGGTGTCTGAAGGTGGATAAAACTGATATGATGTTTTCTGCTGTTAAAAGATGTTCACCTCCTCTTTTCAAACTACCGTATACACCTATTCTTATTATAATTACTTTTTTGTTATTTTCTATTGATAAAAAAAGAATAAATGTGCTATTTAAGAATCCAATCCCTAAATTTTTAAATCAGATGTTTCATAAAGAGAAGATTACAAGCCTACATGCTTTCAATAGCATAAACAAACGAAACTAAAGTGTTAATGGTATGAAAGCTCCTCGAAGGAATTTGAGACATGCTTCGAAGCCTAATAAGATACAAGAGAGAAGAGGAGAGTAATTTATCTGGAAGATAATTCCCGATTAAAAACATCGCTTGCCATACATGCCTTCAGTTGCTGGCGGAATGAGTTTACTGCTTATAAGTACTGCATGTGTGTGCAGTGGCTTGTTTATATTTTTGCGTGTGCCATACTCGCATACCTACGCGCCCATCATAACCCATCAGCGTGCATTATCTTCCAAGTAACTTTTAATTTTCGCTAAGGCGCTAATGAGAAGATTCAATTAAATTAATATTATTTAGAGTAGTCATATCAAGGAGTCTTGGCAGCGTGGACGGAATGATGATGTGCATGTGGGCGTCGGGAGCATTATCATAGGTTCGCAGGCTTAAGCAACAGCAGGAGCTCTTAAATAGAAGGAGTCCGCCAGAATGGCTTATAAAGGCCCTCTTCTTCTTTCTATGTTTCGGGTCTTCGTAGGCTTAGTTTAATATAGTTAGACTCTAGGCTCGTCGACACAGGCAAATATTTATGCTGATATTTATTGCAATAAGTTATTTATTTAAATATTAATTTAGGTCATTTTAATACCAAAAATAAATTTAAATATTTAAATACACAGTTTTATTCGCAAATTACAGACATGTTTTCCGGATACGATGGAGAGGTAAGACGACAGAGCAGAAGTAGTCGTTTCAGCAGCTGCGATAGGGATTCGGCTCCGAGCATCGGAAGAATCAAAGTTTCTCAGCACTCAGCCGACAGGCCATCTTCCACATATGAAGATCATTCTCACCACATTTCGACGCATGTGCAAAGAGCCACTTCTCCCTCCCTCAACCGTTACAAGCGTTTTTCCTACCAGCCCGAAGTTCCCCAACGCCACCTTTCCCACTCCGCCCTCAACCTCTCACAAACCGACTTGCACAAGTCCCAGTCGAACCTCCACCAACTCCCTCACCAATCTCACCAAAGCACCTTCACCCAATCCTCCCACTCTTACCATGCTCAACCCTACCAATCTCACCACACCCAATCTCACCACTCTCAACCCCACCACTCTCAACCTTACCACTCTCAACCACATCACACTCAAACCTACCATCCCCAAAGCAGTTTTTCTCACCACTCGCAGCCTCAGATTTCCCAGCAAACACACTCACTCCTTTCCCAGCCACCCCAGCACCACCGTCACCAAATTCAAATCTCCCACGGCACTCAGCCCACCTCCTATCAGCGTCCACAACCTCCTCGTAGTTTGAGCGTGGACAGACACTTGGTCACCTCTGGCAACACCAGCATCAACCTGAAGATTTCCGGAGGCTTCGACAACGTCAGCGTCAACTCGCCACAAAGCCTCAGCAGCCACTACAAGGGCTCCGGCTTCACTCCTTCCGGCTTCACTCTTTCTGGATTCACTCCTTCTGGCACCACTCCTTCTGGCACCACCTCCGTTAGGATTTCTCAAAAGACGCAAAACGTCCCTTCGCCAGTGGAAAGCTACCAGAAGTACAGCGTTCGTAGCAGCCAGCCTGCATACTCCAGCCACCAGTCCAGACATGCCTATCCCAAACCTCTTTCGACCTACCAGGCGCCCAGAGAAGCAGTGAGCACGTACACTAAGAGAGCTGTAGTCGACCTGCCATCCCCAGTGTATGACCGATTCAACCCTCGAAACTTTTCAGCATTATACTCTGACAAACCAGTGCCCAGGAGTTACAGTTCTCCCCAAATGACCAGACACACTGCCATTGTGTCCAAGCCACAGGAAACTTCCTACAAGAGCTCCCAAAGTCACAGGCACCACGTGATCCCAACTGAAGTGAATGTCGAAGATCAGATCAGGGAGATCAAGTTGAGGGCCAAGAGCAGAACTCCAACCTCTGAGACGAGAAAGAGGTACTCAGACCTGCCTGGTGACCTGGACGTGAGACTTCCTCGTTCCACTTACGAGCACTTCTCCAGGGTCAAGGCCGCCTCTCCTGACCTGCCCTTGGGCGCCTCAAAAGTGCGTCCCAGATCGTGCACCAGCGACTACAAGATCAACTACGCCACTGGCGACTACCAACCCATCTACACCAAGTACGACTTTGTGCCGCTGCATAGCAAGAAAGACGACTTTTCCGATGACTTCACGCCTCTCTACAAAAAATACCAGTACACACCTAAAATGGCTGAAATTGAACCGGTGTACAAAAAGTATGAAAAGTATCCGATCTCGGAAAAGCTGCACTACCACGTAGCTCCGAAGGCGTACAGCAGAGACTCACCCGTCAGCAAGTATGACCTTGAGCCCTACGACGACAAGTTCAAGGACTTTGTGCCGCTCTACAAACAGTACGAGTACGACCCGATCCTCAACAAGTACAGGGTGGGAGGGTCACACTATGAGCCGCTCACTAAGCCTATCAGCAGTGGACCCGCATACGTGAGTGAAGCCCACAACAGAGATCTTCTCCTGGAAGCCAAGAAGACTCTGGGTGGCAGGCCCAAGACCTTTCTTGCTGACACGCAAGAACATCCCACCGAGCACCACCTTGACTCCAAGAGCAAGCCATACTTCACCTCGCCTCTCAAGCCAAAGAAGGTGTACGAAGGAGACACCATTAGACTCTCATGCACCCTCTCATCCAGCCCCGACACCATCATCTCCTGGTACCACGACAGGGATCCAGTCAAGAACAGCAGGAAGTACAAGATATCTGTTAGTTTTTTAAATTAATATATTCCAACAATAAAATTATATTATTTAAAAAATATTTTAATAAAAAAAAAGCCGTCAGAATAATAAGTTGTTACGATCAAGGCATTTTCTAAGTGTGCACTTTAGTAAACTGTTCAGCACATTAAAGAATACGGCTTGTAAGAAGAGAGTGATTCCAGCACGATGATTGAGGAAACGCATCCAAGAATTGAGAATGCAGAAACAAAGAGAAAATCAAGTTTTGAGCATTCCAAATATAGCGCCCTTTCATAAAGCCTATCACTTGAAACAGAAAAATTGTAACAAACAAATAAAAGCCGTGTATTAATGATGAATCGAGATAAATACAATGTGATAGAAGGTGTGGAAAAGTATAAAAACCCAATTTGGATGAATTCAGATCATAAAAATGCTGTATACTTTTATATAGTAGATCACAGGTGGTAGCAAAAGTATGTGTTGAGAAGAAAATTGCATCCACCTACCAAGTTTTTTACAGAGCATATGTTCAGAAGATTATTTGGTATAGAAGGCAATGCTTATAAGCTAATCGCTATATGAGAATACCTTACGATGTAATGTAATGTAAGACATAGTTTCACACAAATAAGACATACTATCCATCATACAGCAAACTCAAGACTTTCTGTTATGCACCGTACTAATAAATTATAACTTGTAAAAATAAAGAAATAGCTCTTGATATATCCCATCTAGCTTCAAAACTTTTGTTGCAGCCATCGCATAAACATATCAGCGATCGAAAAATTATTTTTTGCCTCCTTATTCCAAACTATTAAACAATTACCTCAGAGGCATACAAAAGATAAAAAATTGTAAAATGAAAAAGATAAGACTGGAAATTGCTTTAAAAATGTAAGAACAAAGTATTCAGTACAAAGATATAAAGTAAAAACTTTGATTACAAAAATATGTTATTTTTGAAACGCAAACCCACCGTACTTGTCTATGACAAAGTCTTGTCTTAAATATTCGTGTTAAAGTTTTTTCACATTCCATTTTATACTCCATGCCAGTTTTAGGTTTTTTTACCAGCGCTCCAAGGCTACGGCGTCTCGATGATTATTGGCAAATGAAGATATATGATTCTGTTATTGTCTAGAACTTAGTTTCATGGTGCGTCACTTGGTCTACTAAAAAACTCTCAGCAAAAAAATGATTTACAAAACTGTGCATTCATTGAAAAGAATTACAGACTATTGGTTATAATTATGCTCTAAAACACATCAATTCATCAGCACCGCGTCTCAGTTGCTTGCTTTAGCGCTATATTAAATAAGCATCATCATCTTCATCATCATCATCATCATAATCCTCCTTCTCCTACTCCTTCTCATCATCATCATCGTCATTCTCTTCTTTTTCTTCATCCTCTTCCTCCTTCTTCTTCTCATCTTCTTCCTTCTCTTCCTCTTCTTTCTCCTCCTTTTTTTTTTGCTCCTCCTCCTCTTCCTCCTCCTCCTCTTCCTCCTCTTCCTCCTCATCATCATCACCAGCACCACCACCAACAACAACGCAACAGTACATCCATGGACTGTGCGCCTTGGAGGTGGGCGACTGCAAGGCGATTGACGCTGGCCCCTACTCGGTGAAGGCTTCCAACATTTTCGGAACGTGCTCAACCAGCGCCAATGTTCAAGTTACAGGTGATGGACTAGGAGCGTTAATACAGATTTTAATGGTGTTATACTACAAGCGTTAATTAATACATATTATTACAGGTTTCAAGGTTGTTAGAAACTTAGAAAATTGGCTTAAATAATGGAGTTTTATTAATAGAATAAAATTAATTAATTTTTAATTTATTATTATTATTTAATAGTGAGCATTTAAATTTCAGCTCTTGAGGCAGAGAGAAAAATGCCTGATTACAGGAAGGAAGTACCGTCAGAAGAAGGGGAGCCAGAGAAACTCATTGAAGTGGCACCAGTTTCAGAAGACGAACTTGCCAAAAAAGAAGAAGTGAAGGAGCCTGAACCAGTTGAAGAACCGGAAGCTGCTAAAGAACCGGAAGCTGCTAAAGAACCGGAAGCTGTTAAAGAACCGGAAGTTGTTAAAGAACCGGAAGCTGTTAAAGAACCGGAAGCTGTTAAAGAACCGGAAGCTGTTAAAGAACCGGAAGCTGCTAAAGAACCGGAAGCTGCTAAAGAACCGGAAGCTGTTAAAGAACCGGAAGCTGCTAAAGAACCGGAAGCTGCTAAAGAACCGGAAGCTGTTAAAGAACCGGAAGTTGTTAAAGAACCGGAAGCTGTTAAAGAACCGGAAGCTGCTAAAGAACCGGAAGCTGTTAAAGAACCGGAAGCTGTTAAAGAACCGGAAGCTGTTAAAGAACCGGAAGCTGCTAAAGAACCGGAAGCTGTTAAAGAACCGGAAGCTGTTAAAGAACCGGAAGCTGTTAAAGAACCGGAAGCTGTCAAAGAACCAGAAGCTGTTAAAGAACCGGAAGCTGTTAAAGAACCGGAAGCTGCTAAAGAACCGGAAGCTGTTAAAGAACCGGAAGTTGTTAAAGAACCGGAAGCTGTCAAAGAACCGGAAGCTGTTGAAGAACCGGAAGCTGCTAAGGAAACGGAAGCTGCTAAGGAAACGGAAGCTGTCAAAGAACCAGAAGCTGTTAAAGAACCGGAAGTTGTTAAGGAACCGGAAGTTGTTAAAGAACCGGGAACTGTTGAAGAACCAGAAGCTGTTAAAGAAATTGAATTAGCTAAAGAGTCAGAACCAGTTAAAGAGCCAAAATCTGTTAAAGAACTTGAAGCTAAAATGGCTATTAAAGAAGAAGATAAACCACAAGTAGAAATAACAGAAGATTTAAAAAAAATAGCTGAGCAAGTGAAAAATGACATAATTAAAGAAGCAAAAGAGGATATACAAAAAATACAAGAAGTTTTACCAGGTGTTGAAAGGAAAAAAGCAGACACTGTTGATGAGCACGTGGAAGAAAAAAAACAGGCAGAATTGCAAAAAGATGTTATTAAAGAACCAAAAACTTTTAAAGAACCGGAAGCTGTTAAAGAACCGGAAGTTGTTAAAGAAACGGAAGCTGTTAAAGAACTGGGAGTTGTTAAGGAACCGGAAGATGTTAAAAAACCGGAAGTTGTTAAAGAACCGGAAGTTGTTAAAGAAACGGAAGCTGTTAAAGAACTGGGAGTTGTTAAGGAACCGGAAGATGTTAAAAAACCGGAAGTTGTTAAAGAACCGGAAGTTGTTAAAGAACCGGAAACTGTTAAAAAAACGGAGGCTGTTAAAGAACCGGAAGCTGTTAAAGAACCAGAAATTGTTAAGGAACCGGAAGTTGTTAAGGAACCGGAAGTTGTTAAAGAACCGGAAGTTGTTAAAGAACCGGAAGTTGTTAAAGAACCTGAAGTTGTTAAAGAACCGGAAGTTGTTAAAGAACCGGAAGTTGTTAAAGAACCGGAAGTTGTTAAAGAACCGGAAGTTGTTAAAGAACCGGAAGTTGTTAAAGAACCGGAAGCTCTTGTAGAAGCTATGGTTGTTAAAGAATCCAAAATGGATTCATTAGAAAAAGAAAAAATTACTGAAGCAATGGAAGAAACTATAAAAGAGGAAGAAAAAATTGATGAAGAGTTAGAAGAAGTTGAGAAAATAGTAGAAGAAAAAGTAGAAGAAAAAGTAGAAGAAAAAGTAGAAGAAAAAGTAGAAGAAAAAGTAGAAGAAAAAGTAGAAGAAAAAGTAGAAGAAAAAGTAGAAGAAAAAGTAGAAGAAAAAGTAGGAGAAAAGGTAGAAGAAAAAGTAGAAGAAAAAGTGGAAGAAAAAGTAGAAGAAAAAGTGGAAGAAAAAGTAGGAGAAAAGGTAGAAGAAACAAAAGAAGAAAAAGTTGAAGAAAAAGTGGAAGAAAAAGTAGGAGAAAAGGTAGAAGAAACAAAAGAAGAAAAAGTTGAAGAAAAAGTGGAAGAAAAAGTTGAAGAAAAAGTGGAAGAAAAAGTAGGAGAAAAGGTAGAAGAAACAAAAGAAGAAAAAGTTGAAAAAAAAGTAGAAGAAAAAGTAGAAGAAAAAGTAGAAGAAATAGTAGAAGAAATAGTAGATGAAAAAGAAGAAGAAAAAGTTGTCGAAAAAGTGGAAGAAAAATTAGAACAGGTTGAGAAGGTGCCAGAAGTTGAAAGCCGAAGCGACGTAGAGCCCAAGAAGGAAGAAGACGTCAAAATTCAAAAGATAATCGAAGAGAAAGAACATGTCGACAGTGAAGAAGTAGAAGAAGAGGAAAAAGAAGAAGAGGAAGAAGAAGAAGAGGAAGAAGAAGAAGAAGAAGAGGAAGAAGAAATCGTTAAAATAAAAAAGAAATCTAGAAAGCTAATGAATGGAGCGCCACATGAAGATATTGACACTGCAAAAAGCACTGTTGAGCTTGTCACAAACGACACTCCCGAAGAAGAAGTAGTAGTAAAAACAACTAAGAGTGTGACTAAAACTGAAAAAGAAGAAGAAGAAGAAGAGGAAGAAGAAGAAAGCGAAGAAACAATCACTAAAAAAACAAAGTTGGTGAAAACCTCTGAAAAAACAAAGCCAAAGACAGATGCTGAAGAAACCCCAGATGTTGAAAAAGAGAGCAAAATGGCCGAAACTAAGACCACTGTTGATAAAAAGGAGGTGCAAGTCAATGGTGTCGATGAAACTGGTAAGTTGTCTTCATTATTAAATTTCTTTGATGTTTCATTATTACATTTCTTTGTTGTTTCATTATTAAATTTTTTTGTTGTTTCATTATTAAATTTCTTTGTTGTTTCATTATTAAATTTCTTTGTTGTTTCATTATTAAATTTCTTTGTTGTTTCATTATTAAATTTCTTTGTTGTTTCAATATTAAATTTCTTTGTCGTTTCATTATTAAATTTCTTTGTTGTTTCATTATTAAATTTTGTTGTTGTTTCATTATTAAATTTCTTTGTTGTTTCATTATTAAATTGCCTTTTTGTTCCACTACTAAGATTGCTTTTTTGTTTAATTATTTTATTTTAATTATTCAACGGAAAGGCAATATTCACAAATGTATCTTCAATTATTATAGAAACTCAAAAAACTGTACAAAAAAAAGTAATCGAAAAAAAAGAAGAAGAGGAAGAAGAAGAAGAGGAGGAGGAAGAAGAGGAGGAAGAGGAGGAAGAAGAAGTAGTTATAATAAAAAAGAAAACTAAAAAGCTTGCGAATGGGGTGGCAACTGAAGAAGAAGTAGAAAAAGAGATTGAAGAAGACGACGAAGAAACCATCACAGAAAAAAGAAAAATAACAAAAACGTCTGAGAAAACAAAGTCACCGGCTGACGTCGAAGAAAAAGCAGAAGTCGAAAAACAGAGCGAAGTAGCCGTACAAAAGCAAGTTGTTCAAAAGAAAGATGCAAAAGAAGAGGAGGAAGAAGAGGAAGAAGATGAGGAAGATGAGGAAGAGGAAGAGGAAGAGGAGGAAGAAGAATCAGAAGAGGAAGAGGAAGAAGAAGGTAATTATTAATTCCATGATAAAATAGGACCTTAGATACTTCTTAAATCATCGAAACCCACATAGATAACCAACTCAAACTCCTGAATCGCAGGTGAGCCTCCGAAGTTCGTGATTCCCATAAAGAGCCAAATTGTTGACTTTGAGCAGGATGCCACCTTCACGTGCACCCTGAAGGGAGACCCCCTGCCAGACGTTGAGTGGTGAGAAGTCTTCCTTCAATAAGATCAACTGATTATAATCTTTGGATTATTAATCTTTGATGGTTTGTCTATCAGTCAATAAATCAATCAAAGTATTTGTAAAGCGCTTTTTCTTGAATTCAAAAACGTTTTTAAATAAATTTGTTAAATAAAACAGATTGACAACAAAACTCTTGGAATTGGTCATTTAAAATCCTCTCCCAGGTTCAAAGACCTTGAAAAGATCGTAGAATCGGACAGATACGTGATTGTGAGAGAAAAAACCATCCACACTCTGATCATCAGACGGGTTTTGTTCGAAGACAACGCCAAGTACTACGCAGTTGCTACGAACACATTTGGCAAAAGCAAGTATGGCGCCTCCCTTCTCGTGAAAGGTTCGTCGTAAAAAGAATGGGGGTTTTTAACAAATAAAATAGCTATAAAGAATTCAAATAACTTGAATATAAATAAAATAGTTGTGAACTAAGTTCTTAAAATTTTGTAGGAACCGCTCCTAAATTCGAAGTTCCCCTGAAAAATGTGAAGTCCCCTCTTGGAGAGAAGGCTCAGTTTGAATGCACCATAAGTGGAAACCCACAACCAGTTGTCACATGGTATTTAAACTATAAAACGATTAAGCTATATTAATAAAATTTCAAAAATTAAAATTTTTAACTAATAAAAGTTTACGATAAATTGATCGAGTCAACTGACGCAGGTCTAAGGACGGGGTCGAATTGACCGCAAGCGACAACATCAGCATTGAACACAAAGAGACGACGTTTTATCTGATCTTCAAGGTGGTTGGAGAGGCTGACGAGGGAAACTACTGTGCCGTGGCGACTAACGAATTTGGAAAAACATCTTTCTCTGCCGCCTTGGTCATTTTAGGTGGAGGCTTACTAAATTACTAACTGCATAGTTTCCGCCAACTTTTCCATATTAAATTTTTAATTTTGAAACCTACTAGTATACTATTTCCAAGTCTCTTTGGTTTGAAATCATGATTTTATATGAATTGATAAAAGAATTACTATAAATCCCAGAGCCTGGAGTTGAAATCATTGAGCTAGAGGAAGAAGGTGAGATATTTGCTGAATCCTTAATCAAACAATTTTGATGAACCTTACTTTTCAAATGTAAATTAGAAGATTCAATTAGGTACCTTTTGACCCCCAGACGAAGTGGTCACAGTGAAACACGCCAGTAAACAGGCATCCATGGAGACAGGTCATTAGAAGAGACACTGGTGTTTATATAAAAAACTAATGTATAAAAACGACCTTTACAAATTTTAAACTTTACATACCCAACCTCCCACAGATATTGCTCCTGGCTTCATAGCTCCGATCAGGAATGTCAAGTGCGTTCTTGGCTCAGAGGCGGTCTTCGAATGCCTGCACACGGGAACTCCAGAGCCCGAAGTCCAATGGTTCGCTTTTAAAGATAAAAAAAATGTTTTTCCCTGAGTCATTTTTTAAAAATAATTTAATTAATAAAATGAAAATTTTTGTTGAGATAAGTTTAAGAAACGTGTAAAACTTTTAACATGTCCTAAATTGATGACGTTGGATAAATCTGGGTGAACGCTCACAAAAAGTTACAAATAATTAAAACCCTTGAAGGTTCAAAGACGACGAGTTGATAAACGAGTCAGAGGGGTACAGGATTGAGAGCGAAGTGGGCAGAAAGAGGCTGATCATCATCAGGGTGGGTCCTGAACACTCTGGTTCATACCGATTGAGACTGGTCAACCTGCACGGAAAGTGCCAACACGTGGCCTACCTCATCATTTCAGATGGTTTGCTCGCATTTAAATCGTTTCCAAGCTTGTGGAGATTTTAGGAAATAACTTCGTTCCAAATTTTGAATGATAAATTAAAAGATTCATGGCTTAATGCTTTCTAATTTTGAAATGCAGACACGAGTCAGACCATAACAATGGAAAGCGAAGGTGAATATAAATTTAAAACATCCAAAAAATATGATTTAAAATATATAAAGATGAATCTGATAAAATAAGTTTTTTATTGACAATTTCATGACATTTTAAATGCTTTAATAGATTCTAGTGGAACCGTCGTCATTGAGAGATCTTCCAGTGATGGTATTTTCTAATTGCAAATAAACATGTAATATATTGAAAATTGACCAAAAATTTTAAAAAATGACATCAAGCTATTTTATTTAACTTTTGATTAACTATTTTAAACTATTAAAAAACGTATCTTCCATACAGGCAGCAGTCCGAAGTTCGTGCAGGCGCTGAAGAGCGTGGCTGTTCCGATCGGAGAAGACGCCACTTTCTCGTGCAGCGTTTCAGGAGAGCCTGCTCCCAGCGTGACATGGTACTAATTGCATTGCATTGCCCTCAAAGCCTCCTCCTGTCTGAGTGCTTGTGCCTCAAACGACTGCTTGCTCGCTTGACAGGAAGAAAGACGGCGTGGTGATCGTTGAAGACGCCAAGTTCAAGATAACAGCCAAGGGAGGCGAGCACAGCCTCAAGATACTCGCTCCCACCGAAGCGGACAACTGCCAGTACACCGCAGTCGCTTCCAACGAGTTCGGACGCTCTTCCTTCTCCGCCACCCTCCTCGTCCATGGTGAGAAATTTTGAATATACAAAAACATAATTATTTATATCACTTTTTAATTTTAAATAAGTTTTCCTCAGTGTTTTTAAATCATTTTTTGAAATTATTCAACTAATTTAAATATTCCCTTAAACTTCCGTGTATTAGCCGCACGTTTTCTATTTATGGAAGTTTAAATATGGTTTTCGAAAATAGTTAATGGGTGTCAAGATCCAAGGTTATTAATTATTTTATAAATTTTTTCGGATGAACAAATTTGTGTTTTTTATACGTGGATCTACACGGATGAAAAAAAAATTCTTCTATCAGATCCAAGTCAAACTGTCATCACAGATTCTTCATCAGCACAAGGTAGTTTGAATTTATAAATAAAATAATTAATTTTTTTACAAATAAAAAATCAGTTTACATCTTTAAAAAAATACTAGATTGTATCTAGTGAAACACTGTCTTCCATTGCTCACTCAGGCAGCAGTCCGAAGTTCGTGCAGGCGCTGAAGAGCGTGGCTGTTCCGATCGGAGAAGACGCCACTTTCTCGTGCAGCGTTTCAGGAGAGCCTGCTCCCAGCGTGACATGGTACTAATTGCATTGCATTGCCCTCAAAGCCTCCTCCTGTCTGAGTGCTTGTGCCTCAAACGACTGCTTGCTCGCTTGACAGGAAGAAAGACGGCGTGGTGATCGTTGAAGACGCCAAGTTCAAGATAACAGCCAAGGGAGGCGAGCACAGCCTCAAGATACTCGCTCCCACCGAGGCGGACAACTGCCAGTACACCGCAGTCGCTTCCAACGAGTTCGGACGCTCTTCCTTCTCCGCCACCCTCCTCGTCCATGGTGAGAAATTTTGAATATACAAAAACATAATTATTTATATCACTTTTCAATTTTAAATAAGTTTTCCTCAGTGTTTTAAAACCATTTTTTTAAAATTATTCAACTAATTTAAATATTCCCTTAAACTTCCGTGTATTAGCCGCACGTTTTCTATTTATGGAAGTTTAAATATGGTTTTCGAAAATAGTTAATGGGTGTCAAGATCCAAGGTTATTAATTATTTTATAAATTTTTTCGGATGAACAAATTTGTTTTTTTTATACGTGGATCTCCACGGATGAAAAAAAAATTCTTCTATCAGATCCAAGTCAAACTGTCATCACAGATTCTTCATCAGCACAAGGTAGTTTGAATTTATAAATAAAATAATTAATTTTTTTACAAATAAAATATCAGTTTACATCTTTAAAAAAATACTAGATTGTATCTAGTGAAACACTGTCTTCCATTGCTTCCTCAGGCAGCAGTCCGAAGTTCGTGCAGGCGCTGAAGAGCGTGGCTGTTCCGATCGGAGAAGACGCCACTTTCTCGTGCAGCGTTTCAGGAGAGCCTGCTCCCAGCGTGACATGGTACTAATTGCATTGCATTGCCCTCAAAGCCTCCTCCTGTCTGAGTGCTTGTGCCTCAAACGACTGCTTGCTCGCTTGACAGGAGGAAAGACGGCGTGGTGATCGTTGAAGACGCCAAGTTCAAGATTACAGCCAAGGGAGGCGAGCACAGCCTCAAGATACTCGCTCCCACCGAGGCGGACAACTGCCAGTACACCGCAGTCGCTTCCAATGAGTTTGGACGTTCTTCCTTCTCCGCCACCCTCCTCGTCCATGGTGAGAAATCCTGAATGTACAAAAACAGAATTTTTATATCACTTTTTAATTTTAAATAATTATGCTTCACTATTTTAGAATTATTTTTTCTTATTATTCAACTAATTTAAATAATCCCTTAAACTTCCATGTATTAGCCGCACGTTTTCTATTTATGGAAGTTTAAATATGGTGTTCGAAAATAGTTAATGGGTGTCAAGATGCAAGTTTTATGATTATTTTATAAATTTTTTCGGATGAACAAATTTGTGTTTTTTATACGTGGATCTACACGGAGGATAAAAAAAATTCTTCTATCAGATCCAAGTCAAACTGTCATCACAGATTCTTCTTCAGCACAAGGTAGTTTGAATTTGTAA
Source organism: Piscicola geometra (assembly GCA_943735955.1). Taxonomy (NCBI): domain Eukaryota; kingdom Metazoa; phylum Annelida; class Clitellata; order Hirudinida; family Piscicolidae; genus Piscicola; species Piscicola geometra. Next base: position 4,287,090 of record OX030959.1, on the reverse strand, counting down.
ACTAAATATTTAATTTGTTATATAAATAAAATATTTGTTTATATCTTCGAAAAAATACTAGATTGTATCTAAGGAAACACTGTTTTCCATTGCTTCCATACAGGCAGCAGTCCGAAGTTCGTGCAGGCGCTGAAGAGCGTGGCTGTTCCGATCGGAGAAGACGCCACTTTCTCGTGCAGCGTTTCAGGAGAGCCTGCTCCCAGCGTGACATGGTACTAATTGCATTGCATTGCCCTCAAAGCCTCCTCCTGTCTGAGTGCTTGTGCCTCAAACGACTGCTTGCTTGCTTGACAGGAAGAAAGACGGCGTGGTGATCGTTGAAGACGCCAAGTTCAAGATAACAGCCAAGGGAGGCGAGCACAGCCTCAAGATACTCGCTCCCACCGAGGCGGACAACTGCCAGTACACCGCAGTCGCTTCCAACGAGTTCGGACGCTCTTCCTTCTCCGCCACCCTCCTCGTCCATGGTACGAAATCTTTAATTTAAAGAAATGATAATATTTTCAAAAATTTTGATATTTGAATAATTTGCTTCATGGTGAGAAATTTTGAATATACAAAAACATAATTATTTATATCACTTTTTAATTTTAAATAAGTTTTCCTCAGTGTTTTAAAATCATTTTTTTAAATTATTCAACTAATTTAAATATTCCCTTAAACTTCCATGTATTAGACGCACGTTTTCTATTTATGGAAGTTTAAATATGGTTTTCGAAAATAGTTAATGGTTGTCAAGATCCAAGTTTTATAATTATTTTATAATTTTTTTCGGATGAACAAATTTGTTTTTTTTATACGTGGATCTCCACGGAAGATAAAAAAATTCTTCTATCAGATCCAAGTCAAAGTGTCATCACAGATTCTTCTTCAGCACAAGGTAGTTTGAATTTTTAAATTAAATAATTAATTTTTTTTACAAATAAAATATCAGTTTACATCTTTTTAAAAATACTAGATTGTATCTAGTGAAACACTGTCTTCCATTGCTTCCTCAGGCAGCAGTCCGAAGTTCGTGCAGGCGCTGAAGAGCGTGGCTGTTCCGATCGGAGAAGACGCCACTTTCTCGTGCAGCGTTTCAGGAGAGCCTGCTCCCAGCGTGACATGGTACTAATTGCATTGCATTGCCCTCAAAGCCTCCTCCTGTCTGAGTGCTTGTGCCTCAAACGACTGCTTGCTTGCTTGACAGGAAGAAAGACGGCGTGGTGATCGTTGAAGACGCCAAGTTCAAGATAACAGCCAAGGGAGGCGAGCACAGCCTCAAGATACTCGCTCCCACCGAGGCGGACAACTGCCAGTACACCGCAGTCGCTTCCAACGAGTTCGGACGTTCTTCCTTCTCCGCCACCCTCCTCGTCCATGGTACGAAATCTTTAATTTAAAGAAATGATAATATTTTCAAAAATTTTGATTTTTGAATAATTTGCTTCATGGTGAGAAATTTTGAATATACAAAAACATAATTATTTATATCACTTTTTAATTTTAAATAAGTTTTCCTCAGTGTTTTAAAATCATTTTTTAAAATTATTCAACTAATTTAAATATTCCCTTAAACTTCCATGTATTAGACGCACGTTTTCTATTTATGGAAGTTTAAATATGGTTTTCGAAAATAGTTAATGGTTGTCAAGATCCAAGTTTTATAATTATTTTATAATTTTTTTCGGATGAACAAATTTGTTTTTTTTATACGTGGATCTCCACGGAAGATAAAAAAATTCTTCTATCAGATCCAAGTCAAAGTGTCATCACAGATTCTTCTTCAGCACAAGGTAGTTTGAATTTTTAAATTAAATAATTAATTTTTTTTACAAATAAAATATCAGTTTACATCTTTTTAAAAATACTAGATTGTATCTAGTGAAACACTGTCTTCCATTGCTTCCTCAGGCAGCAGTCCGAAGTTCGTGCAGGCGCTGAAGAGCGTGGCTGTTCCGATCGGAGAAGACGCCACTTTCTCGTGCAGCGTTTCAGGAGAGCCTGCTCCCAGCGTGACATGGTACTAATTGCATTGCATTGCCCTCAAAGCCTCCTCCTGTCTGAGTGCTTGTGCCTCAAACGACTGCTTGCTCGCTTGACAGGAAGAAAGACGGCGTGGTGATCGTTGAAGACGCCAAGTTCAAGATAACAGCCAAGGGAGGCGAGCACAGCCTCAAGATACTCGCTCCCACCGAGGCGGACAACTGCCAGTACACCGCAGTCGCTTCCAACGAGTTCGGACGCTCTTCCTTCTCCGCCACCCTTCTCGTTCATGGTTCGGAATTCTAGTATAAAAATCTGTTTTATCTAATAAATGAAATATTTTATAGAACTTTTCAAAAATGATAAGAGTTTGGTATATGACAATCATTGGAAACTCTATTCACAAAAACTTGATTTTTCAGAAGCGGGTCAAACGGTCGTCACCGAATCTTCTTCAGCACAAGGTAGTTTATGTCAAAATTTTAAAATGCTTTGTTTTTAGAAAGGGGTTTATTATATGATGATTATATGGATAAGATAGGTATCTTTGCTGATTTTTATTCCGGGTTGAACCTCATGTCTCATAAAATATATATTGGTTCAAATCAATATATTTATGATTTTGTATGAACATGCCTCCATGTTATATATTACATTTATGTAGCTCTACATTAATAGATTTTTTCAGCTTATAATAACTGTTTATTCAGATTCTAGTCAAACAGCCGTCACAACATCTTCTTCAGCACAGGGTAATCTCAGACTAGAACTTCAAACTTAGATATTCAAAAAATAGATTTTGAAGTTTGATCAATCAATCAATCAAATAGATTTCTATAGCGCTCTTTCCTCAAATTCAATAGCGCTCTATGATAAACTGTAAATATAAACTATTTTTCCAATTATAATTATCTAGTGAAACACTGTCTTCCATTGCTCACTCAGGCAGCAGTCCGAAGTTCGTGGAGGCGCTGAAGAGCGTGGCTGTTCCGATCGGAGAAGACGCCACTTTCTCGTGCAGCGTTTCAGGAGAGCCTGCTCCCAGCGTGACATGGTACTAATTGCATTGCATTGCCCTCAAAGCCTCCTCCTGTCTGAGTGCTTGTGCCTCAAACGACTGCTTGCTCGCTTGACAGGAAGAAAGACGGCGTGGTGATCGTTGAAGACGCCAAGTTCAAGATTACAGCCAAGGGAGGCGAGCACAGCCTCAAGATACTCGCTCCCACCGAGGCGGACAACTGCCAGTACACCGCAGTCGCTTCCAACGAGTTCGGACGCTCTTCCTTCTCCGCCACCCTCCTCGTCCATGGTTCGAAATTCTAGTAAAAATATGGTTCAACTTTTGAAATGACTTTTTTAATAGTACTTATATTATGATTATAGAAGATTTTTTATTCGATAATTAATAAAAACCAAATTCACGAAAACTTAATTTTTCAGAAGCGGGTCAAACTGTAGTCACAGATTCTTCAGCTCAAGGTAGTTTTAGATCAAATTTTATAATGCTTATTTTTTATAAAGGTGTATGTAATTTGCTGAATATATGAATATATGTACTTTCTTTCATTGGGTGTTGAGCCCCATGCCTTATAGGGTAATTTTAAGTAAAAATATATATTTATCCTTTTGCAAGAATTGTACTTCCATGTTATGTACTACATTTATGTAGCAAAACATCAATAAATCTTTTCCAGCTAATAATAACTGTCAATTCAGATTCTAGTCAGACAGTCGTCAAAACATCTTCTTCAGCACAGGGTAATCTCAGATTAAAACTAAAAAGATGTTCATTTGAAAAATAGATTTGAACCATAGTGGAAGGTAAATTGAAACTATTCTTTGACTTATCTAGTGAAACACTGTCTTCCATTGCTTCCTCAGGCAGCAGTCCGAAGTTCGTGCAGGCGCTGAAGAGCGTGGCTGTTCCGATCGGAGAAGACGCCACTTTCTCGTGCAGCGTTTCAGGAGAGCCTGCTCCCAGCGTGACATGGTACTAATTGCATTGCATTGCCCTCAAAGCCTCCTCCTGTCTGAGTGCTTGTGCCTCAAACGACTGCTTGCTCGCTTGACAGGAAGAAAGACGGCGTGGTGATCGTTGAAGACGCCAAGTTCAAGATAACAGCCAAGGGAGGCGAGCACAGCCTCAAGATACTCGCTCCCACCGAGGCGGACAACTGCCAGTACACCGCAGTCGCTTCCAACGAGTTCGGACGCTCTTCCTTCTCCGCCACTCTTCTCGTCCATGGTGAGAATATTCTTTCTTCAGAATTAATTTATTTCAATAGAAACAAATTTCTTCAGTCTCGTTTTACTTAAATAATTACCTGAATCCTTGGACAGACGCAGATGTTGAAATTGTAGAAGAGAGTGAAGAGGAAGAAACAGAGGAAGAAGATTGATTTTTGAGCCTGCTATTTTCAATAATTTTGCCTTTCACGTATGTCTCACTCAATAAAGTTTTACAATAAATCCCTCAATTTCATTTTTCGATAAAAATTCATTCAAATTTTGAAAAAACTTTTAGCGGAGCTTAGAAACTATTATATTGATTATGAAATGACTATTTTTGAAGCTATTTATTTACAGCGTTTGTGGTTGATAAAAGTATTAATGATTAAATTTGAAAGACTTGCGTTAATAAAAGAACAAAACTCCGGTTCAATACTTTCGCCTGCTCCCTATAGAGGTCGACAAGACCAATTATTCTCAATACTTTTCAATTTCTGAATCTTTCTATTTTCAATCAATCAATCAAATAAATTTCTATAAAGCTCTTTCATCAACTAGAGCGCTATAGAAATTGATCCCACTTCTCTATACCTCCGCTCAACGCGTCCATCTAGTTCTTTCTTGTTTATCTTTCTCTATTTCTTTTTCCAGGTGCCTTCATTTCAAAATTCTTCTTTCGATATATATTTTTTGCCTTCCTTGCACAATCAAAAATCATGTCAAACGTGTTCTACCACTTTGTCACCAAGGCTGTCTTTCTGATAAATCAATTTTTTATTATTTCTAACCTTTTAAACCCCAGTGAAAACCTTAATTTTGTTTAAAGATCTTCTACCTCTACCCCTGGTCTTTCAGCCATTTTCACCAGGCCAAACACCATCTCATGTCACACGACAGTCATTTAGAAGTTCCCTTTCATCTTGAAATCTTCAAGCTTGTTCTACACTTCTACATGTAGAGGCATTACTTAACTTTCTTAACTTCCGTTCATGCACATGCATAAGTTTTCTTTCTACACACTCTGATTTAACTTCTTTCCACCAGTCTAAAATGTTTTCAACCAGACTTTTGCACAATTTTTTATTGTGATGGGACCAACTGAATCGAACTGTTAAAAGTATTCATAGAATATATTTAATACTGTAAATCTTAAAGTAAAACAATAAAAAACTCGATTACAATACAATAAAATACAACGACGAGTAAGATTATAGTGGCGTAAATCCGGACGGGCTTCAAGACCACAAGATTACATATTGTAAAGCAGGGTGAAAGTTGAAAAAGTCATTCAGTGGTTATAGTTGCAAGCTATTAAAAACTGAGTCCAGTAGCTTAATTTCTTAGTTTTTTAGGGTGTTCAACAGCATGTCTAAGAAAAATTCTAACTCCACCTTCCAAAATCCCCTTTACCTTGGGACATTGTAATATGAAACACAGATCGGCACAATAAGGTAACAGTGTAGAATTCAATATAGATGAGATATGTCTAAGTTAAACAAATATATTCGAAAATAATTGACATGGACTAAAAATTAAAAATATCTTCAAAAAGAATTTGATACTTGCTCACATGACGATTAACATACATATTAACGAATTCGCAACAGAGTATTAAGACACTACCCACAACACCCTCAAGCCACCCGTCATTACAGAAAGCCTGCATCATTGGTGTAGCGTTGAGTGGCGGAGGTGGGACATAACTCAAAACGTTCGACAAACGCCAAATCGTGGCACTTCTCACACGCCCTGATGCCACAACGGTAGGTGACAAGTTTGTTCGAGAAGTCTTTACCCTTGCAGTACTTGAGACCGCACGGAAACCACCCTATGCACACCCTCACCTGGCACAGGCACCACCTCCCCCTCGAAAGGAGGGAACACAGCTTCGATGAGGAGTTGTGTGCAAGGAAGGTGTCCTGCTTCATGGATCCTGGGTCTGTAATTTTGGTGGTGAAACACTTGAACATGCGTGAGTAATCTAGAGTAGATGTGTCCTGTGTATAAAGCGCAATTACTGACCAGAAAGCTGAGATTTTAAATTAGCTTCGTTGGCATAGATTTGCTGTGCAGAGGAACAGTAATGATGTGGGAGAGGACTGATGAAGTTGAGATGATGTCTAGACAACTTCCTGTCCATTGAATACACTTCTGTACTCATTACCTCTTCCACTCGCCTAATAGCATTAGGATTTTTCTGTTTGTAGAATCATTGAATTTTTAAATCATCTATTTTCTACTTATAATTATTTTTTCAATGAAATTTATTTCGTAAAAACATATTTTCCTCTTACTTGTCTCAGCTTGGATACAGCATCAGGAGAGATCATGTTGTGTTTCTTGAAGGCAGTTATGAAACAGAATTCCTTCACAGCACTCTCATTCAGAATCCTCTCTGGAAGATACTTGAGCTTGAATATCTGCAACTCCTAGAGATGAAAATGTTTTGAAATTGTTAAAACTAATTATAATGATAATAATTTATCTTTTTTATTATTCAATCATATTTTATTGGTTGTTAATAAAAAAATTCAAAACCTACATTCTTGTAGTCAATGAGTTGCTTGATCAAGGTTCCATCAGACAGTTGGAAGCTTATTGAGATGCTTTCCTGCCTTGCATCCGATTTGATGATCTCTTTGATGATCTCATCTCCTTTGTTTTTGTAGTGTACAATCAACTGACCACTGCCCCAACATTCAAGATACAGTAATGAAATAAATAATAATAAAATCATGAAGTATAACATTTGCTTAATATTTATTGACTTTTTTCAATGAACTAGTAACTAGTTACTAGTTACTAGAAATACCATGATTTAAAATCAGATATTTTGAAATTTAAAATAGGATTTATAAACAAAATAAATTAAAATGATGTAATTGAAAATAAATTCATTCATATATTAATTATGATAAAATAAAACAAAAATAAAAAAAATAATTAAAATTCAAAAACTAATGTCACTTTTCGTATTTTTGAAATACCCATAAATTAACAATTCAGTTAATATAATTTTTTTATCTTCACTCATATTTCTAAATCAATTTGATTTATTATTCAAAAATGGTTTGTAGTTTTTTCACTATTTTATTAATTCAAAGTTTTATTATGAAATATTACTCATTTTAGATTTTCGGCAAAAATAAACCCTATTTTTAGGTTTAATAACCATAATTATCTGCATAAATATAACAAATATATTTAACAGAACCCTGTTAAGCATTTAACCGTAAATTTAAACAGGATGAAAATCTGGAAGAAGGTGAGATAGTGGAGAGAGATTTTGAGTTCACTTGGGCACAAGAGGGTCTTGAGAATGGCTCTGCTCACATGATATACAACTCATACGAAATGCCTCCAGTGAGCAGACAAGTGACCAATGTCATTTCAGAAAGTAGCAGTGCTCTTTTTCAAGTAATGGAGGTTGTGCACTTGTACAATTCACTGGTGGAGAAGTCTAAGGATGCAGAGATTTTGTGCACAGAAATTGATGGTGGTTTGGAGGTGCTTAATTCCATTTGCTGATCCTTTCTTTTGGCAATGTCTATAAGGCTTTCGTACTACTTGTGTTTTATTCAGAATCTAGTCATATACTTTACCCTTTTTTATACATTTATAAATTAAGATGCATTATAAAATAAAGATTTTATTGGTTTAGTGTTTTTTAAAACTTATTTTCAATCATTGTTTTTCTAATTTAAGATTTTAAATTGATTAAAATTTACTTGTTGTAATGTTGAACTTTGAGTAATTGTTATTTGAAATATACAATTGAATAAATTATTTCAATATATTTTTTAATATACAAACGTGTTTGAAATTTTTTCAAATAAATTGACAAAAAACTTAGTTTATTGATAGCCAGAAAAATAACATATCTCTTAATATTATAATTCAGTCGCTTCAGCCCAACTTTTTAAACCAAAATTACACTTCATAAGGGAGTAATTAATTTATTTTTTAATCAAATAAATTAAAATAATATTGTTAATGTGGATTGAAGAATTTAATTTTTTCCAAAATAAACAGACACCACAACAAGACGTCTGCCCGTCCTACATGAAGCAAGGCATGAGACCATTAATAAACTTACCTGGCGCAGAAGACACCGTGATCCACAAGGCGGTTCTTCCAGGACGAGGGCAGCCATTGCACCGAGGCTGCTTGACTCTTGCGATTACCCCAAACGTGGGTAACTCGGGCGCGTTATTTTTGATAGCGAGGAACTGCGTTCGCGCTTTTCCTCTTACGAACAAATAAAAATAGACTTTTTTATTTTTTCTCGTTCTTTTATTCCTTCATTATCGCCATTTCCATGAACAAAAGAATCGATTAGGCACAATCAAAGAAGATGACACAGCAATCGTCTGCCATTCAGGCGGGTTGTTAGCAGTGTTGGGGAGATTGTTCAAGGTAGGGAACGTCCACTCTTTCACGTTGTCCATCCAGCTTTTTTCCCGACAACAACTTCCTTGTAGTGTTGCATAAAAGTATGACGAGCATTAATAATTTTAAACATATTTTTTATGGTCTGTATTACTCACAGACGCAGGCCATGTTACAATGGTTCTGAGAACAATGGTTCTTATGCGCCAGATGCGCCACTTAACACGACGTACACATCTTTCAATGTATACGTCGCAAACACCGCATCATATACACCAGGTATATGATAGTTCACGGTTGCTCGTCAGGGATTCGAACAGGCAACCTTTGAGTCCGACGTCTACCATCTAAGCCATTCCCATTCCCTGTTGTGGCGTATAGCCCGAACAGGCTTTCAGGCCACGTAGGCTGTAATATTTTCAATTTCTTTTATGGGTTACAAGGGCATCGATTGCACTCGAACCAAGCACCATAAATCCTTGGTCATGCTGAGGGTCCTTTCATACTTGCCTAGCCGTTCACACTAGGTTGTTGGTTCTGTTCTCCAAAAAAGAAATGCCGTGACGATTTCGGAGTTTTTATACAAATATCAACATGATGAGGTCATGAAAAAATAATGCTCTATAGCGCCCAGTATATTCATGATTTAGATATTCTATTTTTCTATAATTTGTTTTTTGAATTTTATTTAAAAAACGGTTCTAGTTATGGTTATGCATAAATAAAATTTGGGAAGGCTGCTTATTTATAATTCAGTCGCTAATGTCAAACAGTTAATTCGAGTGCACCTAGAAATGATGTTCATTTATTAATATAACTAAATATATTATTATTATTGACTATTAATTATTGATTATTAATAATTAAAGAACTTGACATTTTGAAGCAAATATTCATTATTAAAAGGGGACATTCTCTAAAAACATCAGACACCACAACAAGACGTCTGCCCGTCCTACATCTAGCAAGGCATGAGACGCTTAATAAACTTACCTGGCGCAGAAGACACCGTGATCCACGAGGCGGTTCTTCCAGGACGAGGGCAGCCATTGCACCGAGGCTGCTTGACTCTTGCGATTACCCCAAACGTGGGTAACTCGGGCGCGTTATTTTTGATAGTGAGGAACTGCGTTCGCGCTTTTCCTCTTACGGAAAAATAAAAATAGTGTTTTTATTTGTTTATTGTTCTTTTATTCCTTCATTATCGCCATTTCCTTAAACGAATGGATCGTTTAGAGACAATCAAAGAAGATGACACAGCAATCATCTGCCATTCAGGCGGGTTGTTAGCAGTGTTGCGAAGATTGTTCAAGGTAGGGAACGTCCACTTTTTCACTGTACATCCATCTTCTTTTGACGCTCTTGACAACAACTTCTTTGTAGTGTTGCATAGAAATAACATAATAATGACGAGCAGGCCACGTAGGTTGTATGTTTTTCAATTTCTTTTATGGGTTACAAGGGCATCGATTGCACTCGAACCAAGCACCATAAATCCTTGGTCATGCTGAGGGTCTTTCATACTTGCCTAGCCGTTCACACTAGGTTGTTGGTTCTGTTTTCCAAAAAAGAAATGCTGTGACGACTTTCGGTGTTTTTACACAAATATCACCATGATTAAGTCAGAAAAAAATAATGCTCTATAGCGCCCAGTATTCTCACGAATTGAATATTCTATTTTTCTATAATTTGTTTTTTGAATTTATTAAAAAACGGTTCTAGTTATGGTTATGCATAAATAAAATATGGAAAGGTTGCTTATTTATAATTCAGTCGCTAATGTCAAACAGTTAATTCAAGTGCACCTAGAAATGGTGTACATTTATTAATATTGTTAAATATTAGATTATTATTGACTATTATTTATTGATTATTAATAACTAAAGAACTTTAAATTTTAAAGAAAACATTCATTATTAAAAGGGGACACTCTAAAAACATCAGACACCACAACAAGACGTCTGCCTGTCCTACATGAAGCAAGGCATGAGACGATTAATAAACTTACCTGGCGCAGAAGACACCGTGATCCACAAGGCGGTTCTTCCAGGACGAGGGCAGCCATTGCACCGAGGCTGCTTGACTCTTGCGATTACCCCAAACGTGGGTAACTCGGGCGCGTTATTTTTGATAGTGAGGAACTGCGTTCGCGCTTTTCCTCTTCCTTCCAACTAATTGTACATACTTTTCATGTAAAAATCTATTTTCCCTTGCTTAAGCTATTTATTCATTTATTTCATTTTTCTTCAATCCCAAGTGATACATCATTTTAGCGCCTAGTTTCATCTCAGGAACTTACCATATTTGCTTTCTTGAATATTTTTATAAAAATGTTTAAATAATATTTTTCATTAAATAAAATAGCATATTATTCTTAAATTTTATGTATGGTGATACACGATGAATTTGATATATTTCAAGAAGAAAAACTTTAAATATAGGAGAAACACACAGGATCACATTAAACTGAACATACACATACGTATTTAAATGTACATGTAAATGTTTGATGAACTTTTGAATAGGAGTATTAAAAATCCAATTGGTAGAATTAAATTGCGGAATTTAAGTATAAATATAAAATGTAAAGAATTTTACATTTTTATTGTCATACTCTTTATGAACATGCATATATAATATGATTTATATACGTTCCAACCCATTTGAGAATGGAACTGCCCATTTAAATATTTTATATAAAACATTAATTTTCCAAAGAATCTTACGCTAACCCAAAATCTATTTTAGAATATGATGTAACAATTTTTTAGGAGAAAAAAATAATAATTTTCAAACGGACTGTTTTCTGAAATGGTTTGGAGAATATATATGGAGTTATGGAGGAACCTGATTACATTTGGGCATCAATCGTAGAAAAGGATTCGAAAAAATGCTTTTCAACACGAAGAGAATAATATTAAAAGACTGGATACTATTCTTTAAAAGATTTCTTTTTAGCTAGAGAAGTATGTTGTTTTAGTTTTTTTAAAGTCAAAAATAAATTAAAATTGTATCTTAGAATATAACTCATATTTTAAAGATATTTTATTTTATTTACTTATATAATACAAAACATATGAAATAAAATATTTTCTATTTGAGACTTTTAATTAAAGATTTCAATTAAATTTTTCGCCTATAAACTTCAATCTGAAATTGTTTTTTACGGCCTCATAAACCTCACGAGTTGACTAAGGAACCATCCTGAAGTGAGCTCTTCTCATTTTGCCAAATAACCTTTATAAATAAAATCATAAAATATAAAAATATTATTTAAACTTGAACCAACACTGCACCAATACTACTACTACTACTACGACGAATACTATTACTAACAGGGTATTCTAAAAGGTTGACTAAAACGACACATTAATTAAAATTTAAAAAAATATTTTAACGTGGATAAAAAACCGATGATGAATTCTCACTGCTCAGAGAACTTGCCGACGCAGGCCGGCACGTGAAGAACACTAAAGTACCCGCACAATAGGTGCGTGAAACTTCAGAAAATATGTTTAGCGAATATCGTCACTAAAGGAGGATTTATTAGAAAAACAAAAAAACCATATCACATTTATTTAAAAGTGTAAAAAAGCACCTACAAACCTACGTTTTATTTGCATTGTATGCACACGACTTGAGAAACACACACGCAACGGAGAAATGCTCAGTCTGAGCATGCACATACATTTAAATTGGCATGTCAATATTTAATAAACATTTAGATTAAAATAATAGATATAGCAATAATTCACCAGTATTGCTGCAAAGGTTATTTTATTATTTCTACCTTAAACTTCATCCAGTTGGGCATAGTAATTTTAATTTATGAGAATTGGTTTTTTAAGTTATATGCGACACACATTAACAAATCCAATCACACATAGCCTCCCTACTGCACCAACATTTAAAAACGACATCATCGCCAACTGCGCTTTATTGCATTTTATATATTCAATCTTGTGCTTCATGACAAGACGACGACGATAATACAATATGCGAAATATTGATACTTCCGCCGTCTGAACACATGTGGCTTTTGTGTTGATTTATCAACTTTCCCCATAATAAAGAAGACATTTACCTATCGATGATTCATTTTTCTACGCCTTTTCATCTGTTTCAGACGTTTGAGAAGTTTTGTTCATAAGTCCTCATCAAGAATCAGTCTTTTACGTACATTTTACAGGTTTTCTCTGGAGCATCAGCGCGTACTCAATGGTAATCCATCAACAAGCACTATGGCATTAAAGATTTCATTTCTAACAAGATCATTATTCACTTGTCTATTTTGAACCATCGAATTATTTTTAAATCTCTCGACTTAAATTCGCAGTTATTTAAACGCTGAATGCACTCCCATGACATGGTTTTCCACAATAAATTTCTTCTCCCATGCGTGGCCTCCTCCTATCTCCTCATCACAGAAAGCATTAAACGACAGACTATAACTTTTGTTTATTTCCACTTTGCATTATCCAGATCCTTTTTATGAATAGCATTGCGGCAAACAACAACCAAGACAGGAAGTGCCATCAGTGCAGTATCGAATATTGGAGAAAACGACAATTGGATGCCATTATCCCTGCATTCCTAGCCCGTCCAAATGCTTTTAATTTTCTAGCGCTTTATTAAATAATTAATTTTCGATTTCCGCCATTAATCGCGCCTACCTGCTTGCAATTTTCGAATGCTGCTTTATGGAATGGATGGAGTATGGGGTAGAAAACGGGGGTGTTGTAGTGATGCTACCGTTGGTTTTAAGGATGAGAGAGTGATGACGATTGTTGTAGTGATGATGAAAGCCGCAAAATGAATGATTTAATTGGAAGAATAATGGATGGAATGAGTGTCATGAGCTTAGCATATTAAATAAGTAAAGTAGATGATGTTGATACTAATGATGCTAATGTTAGAAAAGTAGGCGCTGATGAAGCTCAAATGTTAGCTGCGGTTTGAAATCGTTACTTACCCAGGCGCTCAAAGGTCACGATACACCGCATCCATCCATTAGCCTCAACGCATAGCGTAGACAGGTTTGCATTCGACCGCCTTTCATCTGAATGAAGGCTGCATTGTGTGATGTTGAAGGGAAGAATAAAGTGGAGTGGAAGTGTTTCGATTTAGATGAAACAAAAGCCATTAGCATCGTTGCTCTTATCTGATAGCTTGACAGTGTTTGGCGCCTTTTAAATGTCTGTAAGTTTAATCATCCACAAATCAGATTGCTAAGGGCAGCTAAACTACTGCTATTACAGCCAACTTTTTCCAGTATAGTCTGAAGAGTTGATTTCGTCATCGTCATCATCATCATTATCACCCTCAACAGCATCCTTACCATCATCATCGTCTTCACCCTTTACACCTACTACACCAAAAAACCTCTCCTGAAATGTTTACGAACACCTCACTCTCAAGCACGTCACCTGAACCCTCAGCGTACACCACCTTTCATCTTCCAGCAACAATAGCAACAGCAACACTAACAGCCGCAACAACAATTACAACAACACACGACTGCAGTTTCTTCAACTTCGTGATGTGGGGCTGCATCGTGATGTTGATGTGTCAGCTTGGTTACATTGGCAACACGCTCTCCTTCTTGGCGCTTCAACGAGACAAGGCGAACGCTGCCATCCGACTGCTGCAGAGCCTTTCCATCAGCGACATCATCCTCCTCCTCTCGGTCAACACCACCGACTCCATTCCTTACTTCTGCCACTTCACACACGCGTGTCCTGATCCGTGGACGACGTGGCCGTATGTAAGGTACGTGTGGCTGCTGACGCCAGTGGCCCACATGGTCTGCATCTGGCTGGTCGTCCTGGTGGCTGCCAACCGCTACTGGGCCGTCTGCAAGCCACACCGTGCCGCTCAAGTTTGGTCGCTAAGTCGCACGAATCTCTACATTGCTTGTGTAGTGGTTGTGTCGATAATCTTCAACAGTCCTAGAGTTTTTGAATACAAAATCGTTGATTCTGTTAAGCAGCCAAACTCACCAAAAAGAATCGGCTATCAGAATTTTTCAAATCTTACAAAGCAGCACATTCCTCATCTTAAACAACTTCTACCAGCAGCTGTTTCAAAGGAGAACATAACAGCAACCCTCCAAGACTATTTGGTGACGCTTTTAAACGCTATTCACGACTCAAAAACAAACGAAACTTCATTCCAAAAAAATCAAGAAAAAAACGTGGACCACAAGATTGAAATCCAGACCGACTTTGGTCGCCACCAAGCATACAGGGTGGGATACAAGGTGGTGGTGGTTAACTTTCTGCTAGTCTTACTCCCCCTGTCCCTTCTTTTGGTCAGCAGTGTGTGGATCATCAGGGCTCTGAGGCTGTCAGAGAAGAGGGTCAGATGTCCCGAGAAGAGCTCGTCTGGTGGGGGGGCCTTAGCGAGAAGTGGTTCCAGAGGCAAGGCTAAGAGGCTTAGTGCTTCGAGAGAGGTGAGATGGTGTGCTTGTTCGGCGTATCATTCAATGTAGTATTAAGTGTTTTTTCAAATGCTTTGATGTTTGTGTATGAGTTGCTAAATATAATTAAAATATTATTTGATATTATGTGTTTTAATGAATAATGAAGGGCATTAGAGAGACATCTTGTTCTAGGCCGCTATTGAAAATTTGATATTTCTTCATTACAGGTGACGATCACGCTAGTTGCCGTGGTTTTAGTCTCAGTCGTCTGCCAGACGCCACTAGCTGTGTTCCACTACGTCAGGTCTTTGAGTTGTTGTCTTGAAGCTCGTTCGGTTTTACGTCACGTGTTAACACTTGTATTGTATTGTAAAATCTTGTATTTCATTTTTTTATACTGTATTGTATTGCCTTTAAGAAAAAACTTTTAATTTTTACTTTTTTCCCATTTATTGGCCACAATACTACAACAAGCAACGCTCCAATAACAACCGAGACAAAGACACTATTTAACCCAAAAAAATCCACCAAAAATCACAACTGCACCAGGTACCTCCATAAGTACAACTGCGGCAGTGTGGTTTACTACCTGGAGTCGGCGAGCAAGCTGCTAGTAAACGTCAACAGTTGCGCCAACTTTTTCGTCTACTACGTCATCTCTCCACGCTTCCGGTGTCTGCTTGCGTCATTGATTGCATGCAAACCTTCGCGTGACGTAATGTCGTTAAAAAATCGATCGTTGATGAAGAAGAATTGTGAAGAGATAAGCTGTTCTTTGGGAAGTAAAAGCCGTCATAATGATGGGGGAAATGATGATGATGGTGCTGGTCGTGATGGTGATGGTGGTCATGATGGTGGTGGTCATGATGATGGTGGTCGTTATGATGGTGGTGGTGATAATGATGTTGGTTTTGGCGGTATGGGTGTTGTTGATGATGATGCCATTAAGAGTGGAGGTTATGAGGATGCTGATGAGAGAAAGGAAAAAATAATTATAAATACTAATAATGACAACATTGATCAAATTGTCTGTGACGATAGAAACAAGAAATGAGCTCTAAACATTAGCACTAACAACCATGATCTCTTTTGACCACTGACTGAAACTTTTTCACACATTTTATCAAGTATTTAAGGGAGGATAATTAATTATAAGTCAATACGAGTGTCATCTGCTTTGCGTGTGGAAGTAAATTGACAAGTAACATGCAATTTCACGTTCTAACATTCCATTTCAGTTTTACGTTTGATCTCGAAATACCGACCAGTTATAAATGGCACCAGACAAACATCATTCTTTGCAGTAATTTCTTCTTTGAGTAATTAATTTGCTCAGAGTTAATTTACTTTCCACAATAAGCTTTACCGTATATTTACTTGCTGGTTTATGGGTTGTTTGATTATATTTTATATCTCTGGCTTGTACACATAGATAGCATTTGTACCCGGCGACGCTTGCCTGTCATTTGCTTCAATTGCATTTATGACACGTTCATCGCGTGATGTTTGTAAAATTATGAGCACAATTCCTCCTTTAAAAAAAGTGTCGTGAATTAGTTTTAATGTTAATATTTAATAAGATTGTTTATGAATGGATGCGTGGCGTGAAATAATTAATAGAAGCGAAGTTGATGCAAGAATAAAGTTGATAAAATAGAAAGATCTTATACAGACAGAATGCCTAGAAAAAAGAATGCATCTGATAAGGCATTAAGACTTCTCCAAAGTCATTCAAGCAGTGGACAGTAGATAAGATAACTATGGATGCATATATGATAGTATGGCAGACTATAGGAAAAATTCTATTGATACCACACAAACAAACAGACGTGGACAAAGCAAACATGCCATAAACCATATGGAACGTCACGGCTCTGTTCTTGCATTATGAAAAGATTTCCTTCTCATATTATATTTTAATTTATTAATCATTATTGGTTAAAAGAAAAATAATTTATTAAATAAACAGATGCAATATAAAATTACCTTTTCCAGTCTGTAATTTTTCCCGTTTGCAATATGATTTTTTTTAGATAAGGCCATCGTCCTGAAGTGATTCCAAAAAGATGACAGACCTTGACACGCAAAAGTGAAAAGTTCAAAATTTATTTATGGTTTTGAAAAGAATCCATTGGTGCTGATTTCATCTTATTATACATTATTATTGTAGTTTTAATTTTCAGGATTATTTAGGTTTAAATTAAGTGACTGAAGATGAAGACAATTAATAAACAAAAAAGCCATCCATCAATTCCAATAGTAGCTTTTAGGAATACAAATAAGATACAGTTATATCATAGATGGTATTTATTTATAAATCAACAAAGATATATAAAGCTTCCAAATTATTCAGCCAATGTACTTAAACTCACAATTAGGTGCATTTCAATTTTTAGCATATAAACACCCAACACTTAATTTGAGATCCCGCTTTCCTACACAACCACTTCATTATTTGTTCTACAAGAAGCCTACACAACTCGAGCATTTCTAAGAACCTTGTAATGACCTGAAGCAAAGAGGAACATGGAAATATTAACAAAAACTCCAACAAGAATCGTAGAAGTCTTCAAAAAAACTACTGCCACTACTACTGCTGCTTTTACTACAACTACTACTGCGGCTTCACTTTGTTCTCCTGCTGCAGTTGTTTTTTCTGCAGCTCCAACTTCTCCTTCTGCAGCAGAATCTGGTCGTAAATGGTGGCGTCCTGTTGCTTCAGCAGCTGCTTCTGTCGGTGCTGCAGCCTCGCCTCTTCCAGCTTCTGAAACTCACGCTCTTGCTCCACACTACCCGCCAGCACATGATCCTCTAGAACGTCAACTTGTTGTTGATGTTGCAGTTGTTGGTGTTGTTGCTCGGGTTGTTGCTTCATTTGTTGCAGTAGTTGTTCCTGTTGCTTCTGCAACTTCTCCGCCTCCAACACCTCCTTCTCCTTCTCCAGCGTCGCCATTATCTTCGTCACCTGCTCCGAATCCATGCGCATGTCCTCGTCGCCGATGATCTTCAGCAGCTGGTGGTGATGATGATGATGGTGAAGATGATAATGAGTAAAAAAATTGTTTAAATAAATCAATCGAAAATAAAATCGCGTTAATATCTTATCTATATTTATATTTATTTTATAGATTTTTAATAGCCGAACAAAAAGACTAGTGGTGATCATGGCAACGTTACCTTGGTGACTTCTGTGTAGTCGATCAGGCCATCCTGGTCCTTGTCCAGAAGACTGTTAGGAACCATTGAAATTGATTACGAAAATATTAACTTAATTATATGAAGATTATACTGAATAAAAATATATAGTCTTTATGATAAAGATAATAATCGGTTAAATTAGAAAAAAGAAAATGATTTAATTCAATTATAAATATATAAAAAGCATTTAAATAAATAAAAAAGAAATTTAAATAAAATTAATAAAGATTATAATCTTTAATAAGTAGTTAATAAATTATAATAATTTAATTATTAATAATGACCTCGTGATGAGTTCAAGTTTCCCGCTGGACTTGTCATCCTTCTTGAGACCCTTCAGTGCGATCATCAACTCATTCACCGTGATCAAGATAGCTCTGGTGGGTAGTGATGGTGGAGGCATGAAAGTGGAAGGACGACGGTAGAGGGACATGGTGGACGAATGGATGGGTGAGGGAAAAAGAAATCCCCAACAACTAACACCACCAAATCACCACCCCTCCCCTCCCCGACCACTCACTGCTTCTCAATCAACTTCTCAGCTTCAAGGGTGGGCACAGGTTGTACCCCATCAGAGCCACCACCACCACCACCTACCACTCCAGTAGCACCCCTCTCCACCGCATCATTAACCGCCCCTTCAACAACTCCCCCCTTTTCGGCGCTCAACTTCTCGACACTTTTGTTCAACTTCTCGATCATACTCTCGACCTTTTTGGTCAGTCGCTTGGCGGCCTTCGTCTCCTGAAGCCCGCTCAATTCCTTGTCGACGGCATCGACGTTTGCCGAACCGACGACCTCTTTGATCTGGTCGAGGTTCTGTCGTGATGGTTGGTTGGTTGGTTGGTTGGTTGGTTGGTGGCGATGGTTGTGTGGTTGGTAGTGATGATTGGTTGGTTGGCTCATGGTGGTGAGTTGAGAGCGTTTTTGAACAGTTGTTTTAAAGGAGTTTTTTTGTTTATATCAAAAGTCTAGAAATTAATTCTAACTTGTTTTTGTTTATTTATTTCTATTTACAGACCGAGATTAGATTTCTTGAACAACAACCACTCAACTCCCTCCCATCATCGCCAAATCCTTTCTGAGTCTTACCATTCTCCCAACCTCAACCCCTCCCCCTCACTCCAACCACTCCACCCCAACCCCAAACCCCTCAAAACTCCCATCCCAAACCCAAACCAACCCAAACCAACCCAGCCCAACCCAAACCAACCCAGCCCAACCCAAACCAACCCAACCCAGCCTCCCCCCCCCCCACCCACCTCTCGATACTCGACAAACTCGTCCTTGAGTTCCCTCAACTCAGCCACCTCCGAGTGCAACTTCAACTTAGAGTCGACCACCATCTCGAGCGCCTCCTCAAACTCCTCCAGGTCACGTGTGTGGATCTCGTCTTTGGATACTTGGGTTGGGATGGGTTGGGATGGGTAGGAGTGGGTTTGGATGGTTTCGGGACAGGTTGGGATGGGTAGGAGTGGGTTTGGATGGTTTTGGGACGGGTTGGGATGGGTAGGAGTGGGTTTGGATGGTTTTGGGACAGGTTGGGATGGGTAGGAGTGGGTTTGGATGGTTTTGGGACGAGTTGGTATTGGTTTTGGGATTGGTTGGGATGAGTTGGGATGGGTTGGGATGAGTTGGGATTAGTTGGGACGGGTGGGTGTAGGTTGGGACGGGTGGGTGTGGGTTGGGACGGGTAAGAGTGAAAGACGAGAGTGGAGTGGGGAGGGGGAATGGGAGATGAAGAGACGAAGATTGGGAGATGAGGGAGGGTGGGAAAAGAAGGGTGGTGGAAGGAGATGGATGGTAGAAAGAGTGGGGATTACGGTGATAGAGGTAGAGGCGGTAGTGGAGGGGAAGATGGAGGTAGAGTTCGTGAAAGTCAGTTAGTGAGATGCTTGTCTAAGGTACCCTTATAACAAATATCCTCATTAAGCCACTACCACCACCACCACCACCACCACCACCACCACCATCACCATCCCCCTCGAAACCATTCATCGAAACAATCACTACCACCACCAGCAGCAGAATCATCATCATCACTACCAACTTATTTTGTCTAGACTGGGCAGGTGACCCAGACCGGCAGCGTCGACTGCAGCGGCCACACCAGACGCGCCTGTGGTCGCCGCTGCCTCCTCTTTCGCCTGCTTCTCCTGCATGCACGCATGCATTCATGGTGAATTGAATTGATGGATGGATGGATGGGAGTATGAATGGATGAGTAGAAGGATGGGTGAACGAATGGTTGAATGGATAGATAGTTGAATGAATGGATGATTGTGTGTGTGTATGTATGTATGTATGTATGTATGTATGTATGTATGTATGTATGTATGTATGTATGTATGTATGTATGTATGTATGTATGTATGTATGTATGTATGTATGTATGTATGTAGGTATGTATACATGAATGAATGAATGAATAGATGGATGGATGGATGGATGGATAGATGGATGGATGGATGGACGGATGGATGACCTTCAACTTGAGGTTCGAGAGGGCGATCTCGTGCTTCTCCTTGCGGATGAGTTCCTCTTCCTGCTTGATCACCTCCAACTTCGACTTGTTGTCGATCCGGTCGCCCGACACCTCCGATATCTTCACTTTCGCCTCGTCGTCCTGTCGTCGTCGTGGTCGTGGGAGGGTGGGCAGGGTGGCAGGGTGGGCAGTGTGGGTGAGGTGGGTTTAGTGATGATTGTGGTGTGTGGGAGAGGGTGATGTGGTGGTGGTGATGATAGTGTGGTGGTGATGGTGGAGTGGTGTTGGTGTGATTATGATAGTGAAGTGATTTTTATACTACATCCACACCCAACCATCATATCCACATCATCCATATCAAACCAACCCACCCAACCATCCACCCCCTCACCAACCCACCCCCTCACCAAAGTAGCGGGCAAGGCTCTAATGGTCGCCTTGAGTTTATCCTCGGTGGAGATGCGTTCGTGGAAGAAGAGCGTCCTGGAGAGGAGGAGGAGGGATGGAGGGATCTTGAGGTTGAGATGCAGGTCGAGCCACTGCTGCAGCTGCTGCCTCAACTGCCCCTCCGGCACTCCGAACGAACGCATGCCTCTTTGTCTGTGTGCATGGGTGCTTGTGTGTGTGGGTGCTTGTGTGCGTGGGTGCTTGTGTGTGCGTGGGTGCTTGTGTGTGTGGGTGCTTGTGTGTGTGGGTGCTTGTGTGTGTGGGTGCTTGTGTGTGCGTGGGTGCTTGTGTGTGCGTGGGTGCTTGTGTGCGTGGGTGCTTGTGTGTGTGGGTGCTTGTGTGCGTGGGTGCATGTGTGCGTGGGTGCTTGTGTGTGTGGGTGCTTGTGTGCGTGGGTGCTTGTGTGTGTGTGGGTGCTTGTGTGTGTGGGTGCTTGTGTGCGTGGGTGCTTGTGTGTGTGGGTGCTTGTGTGTGTGTGGGTGCTTGTGTGTGTGGGTGCTTGTGTGTGTGGGTGCTTGTGTGCGTGGGTGCTTGTGTGTGTGGGTGCTTGTGTGCGTGTGGGTGCTTTTGTGCGTGGGTGCTTGTGTGTGTGTGGGTGCTTGTGTGTGCAGGTGCTTGTGTGTGTGGGTGCTTGTGTGTGTGGGTGCTTGTGTGCGTGGGTGCTTGTGCGTGTGGGTGCTTGTGTGTGTGTTGGTTTGTGTGTGTGGGTTTGTGCTTGGATAAAGTTGAAAAATCTAGAATGAAAAAGACGTATAACAAGATATGAAAACACACCCAAAAGCTTCCCCCTACCCCTAAGCACCTTCCTACCACTGCACCCCACCTCCCGCTCACAAGTACTACCCTACAGCTGCACCCTTGCCAGACGCCCACACCCCAGCACCCCAGACCTGCAAGCCTCTTGCAACTCCCACACGGCCATCGAGTCAACTCCTTCGTTCTGTATCATCTGTGCGATAGATGGAGTATGGAGTAGCACACACACACATACACACACACACACACACACACACACACACACACACACACACACACACACACACACACACACACACACACACACACACAACACAAACACACACACAAACACACAATTACCCCCCCCCCCCCCAATCACAACCCCCACCCCCTAAACCACACGCACCTTATCATCGGCCTTCAAGTCTCTCAACTTCATCTCCAACTGGAACCTCATGATGGAGCTCGAGATGACAGGCTTAATCTCGAGTAGTTTGCACATCGCCCTCAACTGCGACGTGCTCAAGTTGTCGAGGGTGATCTCGTCCTCGAAGAGTTTCGAGAATTTGATGATGTCGGTGTTCGAAGTGTAGGCGCCGGTGGAGCGGATCTGTTTCGGTGGTGGTTGAGTGGGGGTTGGTGGTGGATGGTTGAGTGGGGGTTGGTGGATGGTTGAGTGGGGGTGGTGGAGTGTTTGGTGGGTGGATGAAGGATGGTTGAGTGTGTGTGTGTGGAGTGAGATGATCGATTCATGAATTTAAATATTTAAAATCATTAAAAGTTAAATTCGCAAAATGTGTTAAAAATTAAATGACGATCGTCTAAACCATACTTTACCCCCTTTAACCACACAACCACCCATCCCCATTCCACACCACAACACACAAACCACTCATCCACCTATCACCACACACAAACCACCCATCCCTCCACCCCTCCTGCCACTCACTCCCTCCATGAATCTCGCAAACTCATGGACACTCTCGCCCTTGGCGCCCTTCCTGTGCAGTGCGGTCTCTTCAATGGTGTCCTGCAAGAACTTCGCCAGTTCCAGCTTCAGTTTCAAACTCTTCCTCTTCTTCTCCAGCTGCAATGAGTGCGTGTTTTTGGAAATAAACTATTTATTTATTTATTTAAATAATATAGCGTTTTCCACTTCCCTTCAAACCACCCTATCTTCACCAGTGCTTATCAGCCCGTCTCAGCCCTTCCTCCTTCCCTCAACACACCCACCTCATCTAAATCCCCGTCCCTCAACCCTCTATATCTATCCACCCAATCATCACCTCCTCCCCTCAACACACCCACCCCCTCCTCTTCAACCAAACTACTTGTAACGAATGCGGCACGCTACACACTCATTCAACCCTCTCCCTCCACCGCCAATCAACACCCATCCCACCTCTCCTCCACTCCTCTCTCTATTCACCCACCCCCCCTCCACTCCTCTCTCTATTTACCCACCTCTCCTCCACTCCTCCCTCTATTCACCCACCTCTCCTCCACTCCTCCCTCTATTCACCCACCTCCCCTCCACTCCTCTCTCTATTCACCCACCTCTCCTCCACTCCTCTCTCTATTCACCCACCTCTCCTCCACTCCTCCCTCTATTCACCCACCTCCCCTCCACTCCTCTCTCTATTCACCCACCTCCCCTCCACTCCTCTCTCTATTCACCCACCTCTCCTCCACTCCTCTCTCTATTCACCCACCTCTCCTCCACTCCTCCCTCTATTCACCCACCTCTCCTCCACTCCTCCCTCTATTCACCCACCTCTCCTCCACTCCTTCCTCTATTCACCCACCTCTCCTCCACTCCTCCCTCTATTCACCCACCTCTCCTCCACTCCTCCCTCCATTCACCCACCTCTCCTCCACTCCTCCCTCCATTCACCCACCTCTCCTCCACTCCTCCCTCTATTCACCCACCTCCCCTCCACTCCTCCCTCTATTCACCCACCCACCTCTCCTCCACTCCTCCCTCCATTCACCCACCTCGGCATTCGCCTCCTTGAAGGTGGATGGCAGCATGCCAGGAAAGAACTTGAGGACCAAGGGCAGTGCGAACTCGGCGAAGGGGATGAGAATGAAGACGAGGAATGGCACGAGACGGAAGAGGTCTGCTGTCGTTCGCACCAGCTGGTCGAGGTTGTATGGTAATGGTGAAAGTGGTATACATCCTAAATAATGTTATTATTTTATTATGTTTGAATATAAAAATAGAATTATTTATATATATTGTATATTATATATAGGAATATTATGTCTATAGAAGACGGCTGTGGTGGAAAAGATTGATATTTAAATGTTGATGAAATGAAGGTGATGATTAAGCGTTGAGATGCTGATGTTCATACTAGGAGCCAATAGTTGATTTTTCATAATTTTAACTTTTCAACTTACTGAATGCACTAAATGTTATACTTTCCACTGCAAAGTTTATTCCCCTACACTAAAATCTCAATCCTTATAATTCTCCCCCTTGTCCCATCGCCCACCTGCTTCTTCTCCCTCCTCAAGAGGGTCTTGCCGTTGAGAACTGCCCAGATCAGTCTCAGAGCCACCCTCGTGTCGATGGCGAGGAGTCGGAAGCCGTGGTAGTAGTGTTTGAGTTCATTGACGAAACGCGTGGCGAGCGACAGTTGCAGTGGTGGTTTGTAGGAGACGATCTCTTGGGGAATGAGGTTTATTTTGACAGCGTCTGCTGGGATGTTCGTTCCAGTGGATGGGGGTTTGATGGGCGCCTCGATGAATGTGAAGTCTTTGGGTGATGTGGTGGCGATTGGCTGGTCTTTATTGGCGTCTGCTGATGCGATTGCAGTGGTCTTATCCGTCTGCTCTTGCTCTTTTTTTAATACCTGTTCTTTTTTTTGTTTTTCACATTTAATATTTTCTTTAATTGCTTGCAATGTGTCTTCTACTTTGGAATCTTCTAAAGCACTTGTTGTATGGAACGTCCGAAATGAGGAAGAACTTGAATAGAAATACTTGTCACCATAGCTTTGGATGACACCAAGACTATTTATATTGAATTTTATGTTAGTTGAAAAATGTACATTCAAAGATTTCCCAGTCGAAACCCGACATTTAAACAAGGAACCTTGTGAAATAGGTAAACTGGAAAGATGTAAAATAATAGTTAGATTAAAATTATTTTTTAAAAATAATAAATTAATATAAATAAGTTAGGAGTTAAGAAAAATTGTAACCACTTGCCTATCACGAAAATTATATGAAGTATATTTTCTGTTTAAACATTTACAATCTGAAAGTATAATGAATGAAAATTTATATATTTTTTTTATATATAAATAAGGATAATGAAATTATGTTTTTTATTGGATTGGTAATCGATTGAAGTGTTAAAACTCACGCGAGATAAACCTCAGAAAAAGAGGTTTATTGGCAGCGGAAAATATGAAAGACATTTAAACTGAAAATGTGAAAAATTATAAACATGTACTTTTTTTCTAAAGTATGGAATATGAGGCGATCAAAAATGAGAAATTACTCGCCCTTCACCGTAAACAATAGAATGAACAAAAGTGAAATTTTAAAATATGTTTTTAAAAATAAATACAAAAAAATAATGATAATTTAAAAATTATTTCATATATATAATTTCGTTTTCAGTTACTATTTTTACATAACTGAAACAGCTGCTCTTTGGTTCGAAGTCATTTAAAAGGCACCCTAAAAGTAAAGGTTAAGCTAAGACTTAGCTAAGTTGAACTAAAAATAAATGGCAACCCATAAAGTATCTACCGTTAAAGTGAAACCATTTGATGGCATGAAACCAGGCACTAGTGGTCTCAGGAAGACCACCAAAACTTTCATGGAGAAAGACTACACTGAGACGTTTGTGCAGTGTGTCTTGAGTGCTGGCCTTGAAACGACGCTGCAGGGAAGCTCCTTGCTGGTCGGAGGCGATGGAAGGTTCTACAATGACAAGGCTTTGCAGAAAATCGTTCAAATATGCGCTGCCAACAAGGTGTAGTTATGTGACAGTCATATTAAAATATAAAAAATCTATAATTTATTGAAGAGCCATGGCTAAAAAAAGTATTCCATTACCATCCATTAAAGGTCTCAAAGTTATACGTCGCTCAAAACGGAATAATGTCAACTCCAGCAGTTTCGTGCTCCATTAGGAAGCTCAAAACTAATGGCGGCATCATCCTCACCGCCTCCCACAACCCTGGAGGAATTGAAAACGACTTTGGAATTAAATTCAACACTGCTAATGGAGGTGAGGCTTTTGGAAATCGTAAAAATTGCATACAACATTTTTATACAAAGAAACAGTAATTTTTCAATAACTTAAATAACACAAATGCTAAACTTTTGGAACAAACCCTACAATTTCCAAAGATTCCAACATTTTTCTATACATTTTTACCATAACCCATCATTTAACCTCTTTAACTTAACTCAGGTCCAGCACCTGAACAACTGACCCAGAAAATGTATGAAATGTCAAAGGTCATCACAGAGTACCACTCATGCCTTGACCTCTATACTGATGTCACTAAGATCGGAGTTCAAAAGTTCATGCTCGAATCTAAAGGTAGATAAGTATATTTTTTATTAATTATTATGAATAATATTTTTTTAAATTTAGTTTTTCATTATTGAAATTATTCATTATTATTATTATTAATATCTTTATTATTATTTATTATTTTAAATATTAGTGTTCATTAATTAATTCTTATTATTTAACCCACCGGAAAAAGAATTCACAGTGGAAGTTTTAGACCCAGTGGAAAACTACCTGGAAATGGTTAAATCCATTTTTGACTTTCCATCCATCCGCGCACTTATCCAATCCGGCTTCAAAGTCACTGCAGACGCCATGCACGGAGGTTTGCAGGGTATTTGGGATTTCGTAGGTTAGAGAAACATTGAATAGATGGATGAATTAATGTACAAATTGGTAAATTAGAATGGGATGAAACGGTTAAAACATTATGATTAAACATGGACCATATTCATAATCATTACCGCTATTTTATAAGATAGCTCCTCCACCACAAAACGCTATCACCCCCCACTCCTCCATCTACAGTAATGGGACCATATGTGCTGAGGGTGTTGTGTGGGGAGTTGGGTGTGGAGGAGGCTGATGTGAAGAACTGCATTCCTTCTCCTGATTTTAACAATGGTATTTTGTCTATCTCTCATTCCATCATCTATCCATTTGATCATCCATCCATCCATCTATCCATCAATCTATCCATCCAGGTCATCCCGATCCCAACCTAACTCACGCCAAGGACCTGCTGGAGATGATGAAACGTGGCTCATTCCATTTTGGAGCTGCTTTCGATGGCGATGGGGTGAGTGGGTGGATAGGAGGATGAGTGGATGGTTTTGATGGGTTGTTGAGGGGGTGGATCATGATTGTGATGGTGGTTATGGATGGTGGTTGTGATGGTTTATGTGGATGGTGGATGTTGGTGGATGGGTAGTGAAATGATAGATGTAATGTGGGTCAACTGATAGTGAGAGGTAGAGGTGCTGATGAATGTATGATAGTTTGGATTAAAAGATGTCAGGTAGAAGGTTGGTGTTGCAACGGGGGTGATAGATGCTTGATGAAACATTTCAATTTTATTTCATTACCACTCCCCAACCCCTAAACTTCCCTTCTCATTTCCCCATCAACATCCTTCCCCCCTCCCTTTTCCACCACGTCATCATCTCTCCTAAACGCGCAGGACAGAAACATGGTTCTGGGTCAGGCTGCTTTCTTCGTCAATCCTAGCGATTCATTGGCTGTCCTCGCAGCCAACCTAGATTGCATCCCGTACTTCAGGTGAGATAGTGATGTTTTGGGGGAGGGGGGTGCTGTTGATTGGATCATTCAAATATTCACGTATATTTTTATAGGGCATTTTTTTGTGTGGTTTACAAATAGCAGCGGTTAATCAGTATCTTTGATTTAATAAATTAATTTTATCTTTTTTTTTTTTTTTTTTCAAATCGATGATGATAATGATTATGATGATAAAGATGATTATCATGACGACGATGACGATGATGATTGCAAACTCAACAGACAGAATCCTCCGAAAGGCTTCGCTCGCAGCATGCCAACATCCTCGGCGCTTGATAGGTAGATGGGTGGGTGCTGATGATGATGAGTTGAGGAGTGGAAGAGTGGATGAGTGGAGGAGTGGAAGAGTGGAGGAGTGGATGAGTGGAGGAGTGGAAGAGTGGAGGAATGGAAGAGTGGAGGAATGGAAGAGTGGAGGAGTGGATGAGTTGATGAGTGGCTAGGCGATGGTTGGTAGCTACTGGTGGATTTGGTGGGTTGAAAAGTCGATAGGTTCTAGAGAGTTGAATGGAATATTTTAAATATCATTATTGTTATTATCATCATCATTATCACCACCATTAACAACATCACCACCATCACCACGACCACCACCACCATTCACCCCCTCCCCCTTCCTCCACACCCACCCAAGGGTGGCAGAAAAGGGCGGCAAAGGCTTGCACGTGACGCCGACAGGCTGGAAGTTCTTCGGCAATCTCATGGACTCCTGCCTCATCTCCCTGTGTGGAGAGGAGAGTTTCGGAACAGGCTCTGACCACATCAGGTGTGTGTGTGTGTGTGTGTGGAAGGGGCGAATGTTGGGAGGTTCTATGGTCATGAGGGTCTTTTTTAAATCAATTTTGTATCATCTGAGATGTGATAATGTTATCATAATTTTTTTTATCTTTTTGATTATTATTTTTATCATCATCAGCATCATCATTACCATCATTATCATCATCAACCTTTTCAATTTTTCATCAACCAATCATGCCACCCCATTGCTCTGAACCCCTCCCTCTTTTCTCTCCCCTCCCCACCCACCAATAGGGAGAAGGATGGCATGTGGGCGGTGCTTGCTTGGCTATCAGTGCTTGCGCATACCAAGTGTTCGGTAGAGGAGGTTGTCAAGGGACATTGGAGAGTCTATGGCAGGAATTTCTATACTAGGTGTTGTCTTTTTTATACTATCGCTCAATTATATATTTATTTTTATAGATGGTTTTTGATATTTTTCGCTCACCCCACTGTCGCTCAACTATTTCTTCATCTTTCCATCATCTCACTAAACCATGTTATGACCTATCCTTAAATCAATTTTGCCCTGAATACATGATCATGATGATTACAATGAGGATGATGATAACAATAATAGAATATAATAATAAAAAATAATAAAAATAATATTTATTAATTCAGATACGACTACGAAGGAGTAGACTCCAGCAAGGCAGACGAGATGATGAAGGAATTAGAGGCCTCCATAACCACTCCATCATTCATCGGAACCTCCTTCAAAGCACCCCTGAAGACTTTTGTGGTCAAGAAGGGAGAAAACTTCGCCTACAAAGATCCCGTAGATTCGTCAGAGTCGAAAAATCAAGGCCTTATCATCACTTTCACCGATAATTCGAGAATTATTTTTAGGTTTGTGGTTGGTTGGTGGATGGGTAAGTTGGTGGGTAAGTATATGGGTAAGAGGGTGGATGAGTAAGTAAGTTTGTGGATGGATGGGTAAATGGGTGGATTGATGGTAAACAGATGGATTAAAACCAAGATTATAACCACCACTTCAACCACCACCAAAACCACCACTTTTACCCCCACCACAACAAGAACTACCACTACCACAACTACCACCGAAGACTTAGTGGCACAGGCGTTTCAGGGGCGACCATCAGAATGTACATCGACAGCTACGAAGCAGACCCTGCACTCATCGGCATGGAGGCGCAGGTTGTCGCTTGAGCTCATTTTGAGCCCATATTCATTTATTTACTTAGCACCCGTAAACTTTCCTATAAGCGTAAAAATCAATTTACTTATCAAGCATAAAAATAAATTCTTAATTATCTCATAATTACATACATTCTTTTACTCATTTGTTATCTTCTGCCCTTTCTTCCCCACTCCTTCCCTTCACCATCACAATCATCACCACCACAATTACTTTACTATAATCATCACCACCACAGTCACAGCTGCAAGGCTTGGTGGACATCGGCTTGTCGTTGTCGAAACTGCAGCACTTCACCGGCAAGACGAGTCCTGACGTGGTCACATGAGCAAGACCAAGAGTCTACGAAGTTTTATAAGGTGGTGCTGCTGATGATGATGGTGATACTACTACTACTACTACTAATACTACTACTAATAATAATAATGATGATCAGCATCATCAGCATCACTTGTCAGTGATTGTGGGTTAGTGAATATTGAGGTGAGAGGGGGTTAAGAAGGCAACTCAAGAAATTAGTTTGACGCTTTTTTCAGATTTTCACGTGGTATGAACGTTATAATTTTGCTTGGCGCAAGAACTGCAAATATTGAAATGTTCTTATTGTATTATTCAAATGAGGGATAAGCTAGATTATTTTAATTTGATTTTTGCCTCCACGTGGTTTTTGGATTTTATATATTAATATTGCCTCTATTGACTAGTTATAACACTCTGTTCGAATATATCAATGATTCGTAACCGAAGAATGATTGAAGATTTGTCATTCAATGTATTACAATTTATAAATACGAAAGAAAGATTTTTTAGTACTTTTAAGTAGGGTGTAGGATAAATAGCCTCTCGGAGAAAAAGCCTTCGGATAAAATACCTTCTACAAAAAACCTTCCGGAAAAAACCTCTTGGAGAAAAAGTCGGAATTTTTTATATAAAAAACGGAATTTTTTATAGATTCGTGTCACA
The DNA here is from genome assembly GCA_943735955.1 of Piscicola geometra. Classification (NCBI taxonomy): domain Eukaryota; kingdom Metazoa; phylum Annelida; class Clitellata; order Hirudinida; family Piscicolidae; genus Piscicola; species Piscicola geometra. The sequence continues at coordinate 4,256,477 of OX030959.1, read as the reverse complement.
ATTTTAAATAATGATAAGAACCTTGACAAGGCCAATAAAAAAATGAGAACGATTGTTGCAAGTGGGTGGTAGTGATGGGGATTTCATGCCTTCAATAAAATTCTGCTATCGTTTTGATAAGAATGTGTGTGTGTTTGTGTGTGTGTTTGCATATGTGAAAGGGTGGAGAAAACTTGCGTGTTGGAAAGTGTAACAAAGAGAATGCATACTGGATAAAAGAGAACTAAAAAATGAAAAGAAAATTGTTTAACGAAGCTTTAAATCTAGTTCAATGAATCTGATGCCTGAGAAGTGGATGTGGATTGAAAGTGGATGTGGATTGAAAGTGGATGTGGATTGAAAGTGGATGTGGATTGAAAGTGGATTAAGTTGAAATATTTGAAGGATGAACAACTGTTCGCTTAATTGATGCATGCATGCCTAAGAAGGGTGAGAAGGAAAAATAAGCAATAGCAACAACAACAAAAACATTTAAAAAACAACAAAAACAATAGAAAAAAAAACAACAGCAACATTAGAAAAAAAAGCAGAATATTTACAAGGTAAGAACGAAAAAGAACAAGAGATAGAGAGAGATAGGAAAAGTAATTGGAGTGGAAAAAAGAAGGAAGAAACAAAAGGTTTATAAAGAAAACAATGAGCTCACCAACACAAACACTTAAGCAGACAATTAAAAGAATGGGTATTTTTACATCTTGTATTTTGTCAAAACCGCTACTGATGAGAATGATGGCGTTTTTAGTGTTGATGATGATTGTAGTGGTGATGATGATATTGATGATGATGATGAGACACGGAGGCGGAGAGGCAGAGAGACGGAGTAGAACTGAAAACAATGCAGATATTCGAGCCCCTTCAAATCGAAATGACCGTACCGCACCCATAAACACGTACATACACGCGCATACACACAAATATAAACACATACATGCACAGACATTCACGCACGTATTTAGACCCATGGAAAAACAAACACGCACTTAAACACATCTATTCATTCATCCAACTAGTTTGAGAAAAGATTATAAGCTGATGCCTTTCAAAACACCCATGCATCCTTCAAAGGATTCGTTTCACCATTTTAAATAAATAAAACGGACTATATTTTTTTAAATTACATAATTAAAACGAACTTTAATTTATCAAATATAATACAAATTATTAAATACAATATAAATTATTGAATACAATATAAATTATTAAATACAATATAAATTATTAAATACAATATAAATTATTAAATACAATATAAATTATTAAATACAATATAAATTATTAAATACAATATAAATTATTAAATACAATATAAATTATTAAATACAATATAAATTATTAAATACAATATAAATTATTAAATACAATATAAATTATTAAATACAATATAAATTATTAAATACAATATAAATTATTAAATACAATATAAATTATTAAATACAATATAAATTATTAAATACAATATAAATTATTAAATACAATATAAATTATTAAATACAATATAAATTATTAAATACAATATAAATTATTAAATACAATATAAATTATTAAATACAATATAAATTATTAAATACAATATAAATTATTAAATACAATATAAATTATTAAATACAATATAAATTATTAAATACAATATAAATTATTAAATACAATATAAATTATTAAATACAATATAAATTATTAATTACAATGATTGAAATATATTGTTAATTAGATTAATCTAAATAATTATTAATTACAATAATTAAAATATATTATTAATATTAATAAAAAAATTTATTTTTAATTGTACTTTTCTTTTTAAAATACTTTATATCAAGAATTCAAAATACAAGTTTCAAATATTAAATGTATTTTTTGTTCATTAAAATTGAAAAAGTGTTTCCAATAAAGTGTGTTTATTTTTATAGTTATTCAAAGTCAACTTGTGTGTGGTGTCTTCATTATTCTTGCGATGCCTGTTTATGCCAGTGAAGAAAAATTAATAGATATTCCCATTGACCTATGACTATAAGAAAGTAGTAGTACTACTACTACTACTACTACTGCTACTACTACTACTACTACTACTACTACTACTACTACTACTACTACTACTACTACTACTACTACTACTACTACTACTACTACTACTACTACTACTACTACTACTACTACTACTACTACTACTACTACTACTACTACTACTACTACTACTACTACTACTACTACTACTACTACTACTACTACTACTACTACTACTACTACTACTACTACTACTACTACTACTACTACTACTACTACTACTACTACTACTACTACTACTACTACTACTACTACTACTACTACTACTACTACTACTACTACTACTACTACTACCAAAACTACTACTACTACTCATGTAGGGGAACGGACAAAAAGCCTCTCGGAGAAAAAGCCTTCGGATAAAATACCTTCTACAAAAAGCCTCCCGGAAAAAAAACCTCTTGGAGAAAAAGCCTCTCGGAGAAAATGTCTCCTTGTTAATATTTTAGTACAAGTAAAACGGACTTTTTATATAAAAAACGGATTTTTTTAGATTTGTTTCACAATTTTTAAGTAAATAAAACTAATTGTAAAAAAAGTAAATAATTAAAACAAACTATAGTTATAATTATAACGGACTTTATTTTTTTATAGATTCGTTTCACAATTTTAAATAAATAAAACGGACTATATTTTTAAAAATACATAACTAAAAGGATTTATCAAATAAAATACAAATTATGGGTAAACGGATAAAAAGTCTTCAAGATAAAAAGTCTTCAGGATAAAAAGTCTTCAGGATAAAAAGTCTTCAGAATAAAAAGTCTTCAGGATAAAAAGTCTTTAGGATAAAAAGTCTCCAGGATAAAAAGTCTTCAGGATAAAAAGTCTTTAGGATAAAAAGTCTTCAGGATAAAAAGTCTTTAGGATAAAAAGTCTTCAGAATAAAAAGTCTTCAGGATAAAAAGTCTTCAGAATAAAAAGTCTTCAGGATAAAAAGTCTTCAGGATAAAAAGTCTTTAGGATAAAAAGTCTTCAGAATGAAGTCTTCAGGATAAAAAGTCTTCAGGATAAAAAGTCTTCAGAATAAAGTCTTCAGGATAAAAAGTCTTCAGGATAAAAAGTCTTCAAGATAAAAAGTCTTCAGGATAAAAAGTCTTCAAGATAAAAAGTCTTCAGGATAAAAAGTCTTCAATATAAAAAGTCTTCAGGATAAAAAATCTTCAGGATAAAAAGTCTTCAGGATAAAAAGTCTTCAGAATAAAAAGTCTTCAGGATAAAAAGTCTTTAGGATAAAAAGTCTTCAGAATAAAAAGTCTCCAGGATAAAAAGTCTTCAGGATAAAAAGTCTTTAGGATAAAAAGTCTTCAGGATAAAAAGTCTTTAGGATAAAAAATCTTCAGAATAAAAAGTCTTCAGGATAAAAAGTCTTCAGAATAAAAAGTCTTGAGGATAAAAAGTCCTCAGGATAAAAAGTTTTCAGGATAAAAAGTTTTCAGGAAAAAAATCTTCAAAAAATTAATTTTTAAAGAAAAATAATCACGATCGAGAACCAGCAGAAAACCTAATGATTAAAGCGAGGAATCAAGAACAACCAAGTCAAATTTATTTAAAAGATATTTCCAGATTGAAAAAAAAATTGAGCAAACATTAGATAAAAGTATGAAATTTCAATCTTTTAGTTTTGAGGATCACGTGTTCTTCCTTAAACATTATTTCCTTATGGTAAAAGTGACGAAACAACAACAGCCAAGTCAAATTTATTCAAAAGCTATTTCGAGATTGAACAAAAAAAATATAGCAAAAATTAGATTAAAGTATCACATTTTATTCTTTAAGTTTCAAGAATCACGTATTTTTCCTTAGAATTTAATTTTTTTAAGTTTTTTTTCTAAAAACTTTTATTCTAAAGACTTTTTATCTTAAAGAATTTTCATCCTGAAGACTTTTTATCCTGAAGACTTTTTATCCTGAAGAATTTTCATCCTGAAGAATTTTCATCCTGAAGACTTTTTATCCTGAAGACTTTTTATCCTGAAGACTTTTTATCGTGAAAACTTTTTATTCTGAAGACTTTTTATCTTAAAAGACATTTCATCGTGAAGACTTTTTATCCTGAAGACTTTTTATCCTGAAGACTTTTTATTCTGAAGACTTTTTATTCTGAAGACTTTTTATCTTGAAGACTTTTTATCCTGAAGACTTTTTATCCTGAAGACTTTTTATCCTGAAGACTTATTATCCTGAAGACTTTTTATCCTGAAGAATTTTTATTCTGAAGAATTTTTATTCTGAAGAATTTTTATTCTGAAGAATTTTTATTCTGAAGAATTTTTATTCTGAAGACTTTTTACTCTGAAGACTTTTTATCCTGAAGACTTTGTTTTCTGAATACTTTTTATCCTGAAGACTTTTTATCCGTTTACCAATAATTGTTATTGTATTTGATTAATTAAAGTTCGTTTTAATTATGTATTTTAAAAAAATATAGTCAGTTTTATTTATTTAAAATTGTGAAACGAATCTATTAAAAAATAAAGTCCATTATAGTTATAATTATAGTTCGTTTTAATTATGTAATTTTTATAAAATATAGTTTGTTTTATTTATTTAAAATTAAGACCCGAATTTATAAAAAAAATCCGTTTTTTATATAAAAAGTTCGTTTTATTTATTTAAAATTGTGAAACGAATCTATAAAAACCCGTTTTTTATATAAAAAGTCCGTTTTAGTTATACTAAAATATTAACAAGGAGACTTTTTCTCCGAGAGACTTTTTCTCCAGGAGGTTTTTTCTCCGGGAGGCTTTTTGTAGAAGGTATTTTATCCGAAGGCTTTTTCTCCGAGAGGCTTTTTATCCTACATTCACTAATGTAATATATATATATATGATTACAACATAAATTATAAATTACAATCATTGAAATTAATTTTTAATTAGATTAATCAAAATATATTTTTAATTAGATTAATCAAAATATATTTTTAATTAGATTAATCAAAATATATTTTTAATTAGATTAATCAAAATATATTTTTAATTAGATTAATCAAAATATATTTTTAATTAGATTAATCAAAATATATTTTTAATTAGATTAATCAAAATATATTTTTAATTAGATTAATCAAAATATATTTTTAATTAGACTAATCAAAATATATTTTTAATTAGATTAATCAAAATATATTTTAAATTAGATTAATCAAAATAAATTATTAATAAAAATAATAAAAATATATTATTAATAACAATAAATTGTATTTTTAATTTTACTTAATTGTATTTTCAATAAAGTGTGTTTATTTTTATAGTTATTCAAAGTCAATGTGTTTTCAATAAGCGGATTGGAGCCATGTGATTGATTGGCACTTATGTGTGGTGTCTTCATTATTCTTGCCAATACCAGTGTAAAGTGATCAGTTTGACCGAATCTTGGTGGGATGATGATGGTGGTGGTGTTGGTGATGATGATAATCATAATATATAATATTAATAGTGATGAACATCATAGAGTGAATAATTAAGAGAAAAAATTCAATACCAGTACTTTACATCGATCAATCTTTTATTAATCTAGAATCTGAATATTTGTTCCACTCAATCCTTCCATGCATCCTTCCATCCATCTTTCCATCCATCCTTCCATCCATCTTTCCACTCACAGCCTGTAAAACAATCATTTTTTCCCCACCTAATTTCTTTTTCCATTCACTCCATCACTCCACCCTCTTTTAATCTACTTTTCCATCCACTCAAAAACTTGAGTGATGATCACCAGACGATCAAGATTCATTTAGCGCTTAACACAGCATATACTCACAGATACACTCAGGCATACACGTACATATACTCAAGCACATAATCACGCACAAGCAAACAAATACACATACACACAAATCTGTATTAATTTTTTCCACCCTAAAAAAATTTCAGATACATCTTTCTGCCATTTTCACAAATCCTTTCACACCAACGCACACGTACGCAAACAACCATACATAGAAACCATGCACTTCTTAATGATGAGACTTCGACACTTTATGTTTGCGGAGCAGTGGCAAAGTCTGTTTGCAACACAACAAAATGCTCCTCATGTAAAAATTATTTAACCGATAAAGAAATTCGGAAAAAAATATTTTTTCTAAAGTATACTTGGACCAGATTAATAGAGGGGGGTTAGTCGTTCCAACCGATTTTGCTTGGAGGGCATGTGTGAATGCGTATATAATTTTCAAACAAATTAAAGAGCCCCAAGACATATTTAAGAAATTTATTTCATGTCACTTTCAATTATCCCTTTTCCTTAAGATTGTTGAAAGAACTTTTATTTATGATTTTAATTCTGTTATTTCATTATCTTATTTTTGTGACAACGGACATGACTTAAAATATTTTTTATCTAAATCTTTATTCAACTGTTTTAGTAAGAATTTAATTACAAATCATTTCGAAATTAAAAAATCTTAAACGTAAAGATTCTAAAATAAAAAAACTGAAAAGTTAAATGTGTCTGTTTTTAATTTTAAATAAAAAATATAAGGAAAAGAATTAAAAAGCTAATATTTGTTTAGAATGCATCGCCTTTCAATGTAGGACGCTAAATTAGTTGTCCGTCCAGGTCTTTATTAAGAAGTCCATGGTTTTAAAGAAGATACTGGGTTGTGGAAGTTTCAACAGAAATAATTTGTTTTTAATAAATCAATACTTCTGATAACGTAACAAAAATTGAGGGTGATGTGTAAAAAGGGATTCTATTTTCAGATTCAGCGTAAAAATATATTTAAAATGACCTATTTATATTTCATTTACGTTACTTTTTCGTTTCTAGACCAGCTTTATGAAATGGTTTGTTTGCAGAGTGACGAGTTATTAATTTATTGATTCGTTTTTTTTTCTTTTTTCAATAAATATCAAGCATACCTAAAAGCTGTTTTTACATATTTGCGTTTTTATTTGTATTTCTTTTGTATGAACCTTTTCTTTTTTCAGTATCAACTACAGCTCATGGCGAAAACTCATCGGTCCCTCGGATTTTTTTGACGAAAAACAGAAGTCAATGGCCGAATTTTTGTTACCTCTTTGCAGTTATTGAAAACACATTATTTCGCTTTCGAGGCTTTTTGTCTTTCCGTAAACGTTTCTAAGTTCGTTTACGTAAAAAATCACTAGTTAAGGAGACTAAGAGAGAGAAGACAACTGCTGTAGACAAGACTGAGGTGGAAGACACGAGCAGTGATTGAATTGAAGTTCAGAGTGCTGGTGTTATCGTAGAAAATGACGACTTTGATTTTGAACCAAAAGTTGAGGTTATTTAAATGTGGAAATTTCCATGTGCGATGACATCAATGTATGACAACTTCAATATAAACCATTATGTCTGCGTCCTGGATGACTTTCAGAGAGAGAAATTGGAGACGAAAAAGATTTTGTTTTACGTCGCCGTGGTCATCGACAAATAACAAATCTATTGATTTGTTAAAATTTTTCATTGCTAATGAGAAGATATTGTGTAAACTAAAAATCTAAGAAAATTCTCAATTATGTGTTAGTAATTGCATGAAAAAATTTAAACTATAATTCATTAATTTTTTTATTATTTATTTACTTAATTTTTTTAGTGTTTTTATTGGCACACATTTCAAGTGGTATCTACATTCATAATCAAGTGGTCTTGAAGCTCGTCCGAGTTTACGCCCCGTTAATAATAATCGTCGTTTTATTATATTCAATCTATCAATCAAATAAATTTCTATAGCGCTCTTTCCTCAAATTCAAGAACGCTCGTTGTATTGTATTGTTTTGTGTTTTATTATCAAGCCGAGAGTTCTCACAGACTCGGCTACCCGTTCACTTTGTTTCAATGTGTTTCAATGAAAAAAACGTTCGTTTATAATCGTTAATTTTTTTTCTTCAAAACTGTTCAAACCAAATTTTTTCTTACCAATGATTTAAACATAGAAACACAACGTGAAAGAAAATGTGAGCACTGGTGGAATTTTATCCACATAAAAGTCTGTAGAAATGGAATAATCATAAAGTAGGAAAGATTGCGTGTCTGGAAAAAAATTATGTCTTCGTGGAATTTGCTGTGTACTCCTGGCAGTCAAACTTGTGTCCTTGAGCCCATGCGATAGACTGGTGTGTATCGAAGATAGGTTTAACTGATGATTTGTATAAACACCAACATTTAAACACAAATTTATATACTTTTAAACTACCATAAAACACCATGTAAAAGCAGACTAGTTATTTTAATGGCAAAAGAGAAAAAAGATTTTAAGAGTTAACCTATAAGATATTAAATGTTCCACCATTTCATTGTCATTGAAAAACTTTTGAAAGTAAAATTTAGATATTGAAAAATGCGCCTTATACATGGTGTTATACCATAATCTAATTTTTTTAATCTAATTTTTTAATCTTTTTTTAATACCTTCAATAAAACCGAAAAAGGTTTTTTTTAAACAATCAAAATTCACTGAAAAAATGTTGAAAACCTGGCATTTCTTGGAGCAGTAGGAGACCATTCGACAGACGGAGCAGATGAATTGGCCTGGTTTCTTGCAGTGTTGGCATGTGAAATTGAATGAACTTGGTCCCAATGGCTGCTTCAACGACTGGTCTACTTGTGGAAAAGCAGTTTGTGGTACTTGTTGGAAAGATGAAACTTGCTGTTGAGAAAGTTGAGGGAACATTTGATGTTGTTTATGTTTTAGATGTTGTTCTGCCAAGTGTTGTATTTGAGGTTGTTTTGGTAGTTGCTGTTGTGGGTGGGTTAGTTGCATATGTGGTTGTAACAATTGTGGGTTTTGATTTATTATTTGTTGATTCATTAGATGTTGGTTTGTTGTTTGTAGCTGAGAAGAAGGATTTTGTTGATAGATAAACGGTGGTTGTTGTGGAGTTTGTTTCTTTCCTATGTCCATTTGTAGAGATTTTAGATTTTGCTGTGAAATACCTTTTATCATGTTATTCATATGCTGCTGTTGTTGTAGATTTGGTTGTTGATAGTGTTGTTGTTGTTGATAGTGTTGTTGTTGGAGATGTTGTTGTTGTTGAAGATGTTGTTGTTGTTGTTGAAGATGTTGTTGTTGTTTTTGTAACTGTTGTTGTTGCATTTTTTGCTGAAACTGTTGTTGCTGTTGTGGTGCGAGATTATCGTAAATGAATTGAGTTAGAATTTTGTTATAGCTGGCGTATTGAGGGTTTTCGTTCGGAAACTTTTGAGAGTTTTGCAAGAGCTCCGGATTGTTTTGAACGACAATTGGATTAAAGTGAGGAATAATCAACTTTTCTTGTCTGAGCATTTCTTTGTTGCTGTCTAAAAAACTTTTCCCCATACTCTTCATCACGTCGTTCGGGAATGCACTTTTTGGTGCCTGTTCGTTTTGAGGGCTGTAGAAAGTTGACATGGCTTTAAGCTCGTGCATTGGCGTTTTTTGGTTGTTAAATTCTTTAACCATCTGTTGCATCGTGATAGGATCCGGTTGCTTTTGTTGCCTGTTTGTCCATTTTTTAGACCACACGTTCATCTTATTTGTAGACTTTTCTAGCTCTGATAGATTATTCGTAAATAGTCCAAACTCTGAGAGATTGTTCTGAAAAATATCTTTTTCTGTCAGACTGTTTTGAAATTGCTCGTTGTCAGCTAACTTTTGAAGATAATGTTTTGTGAAAGCTTCTGAATTGTCAACAAAATCGTTTGTAAATGGGAATTTATTCTTATTAAGGTGTGCCTGAATTTCTGGAGAGGCAAACAATATATTAGCGTTTTGGTGTTGTTTGTCATGAAGATTTTGTGGCATTGCTTCTTTTGCCAGGTTGTCTTTAGCAACGTTAGCGACGGATATGCCGGAGCTCTGGGGATTCATAACCCTGAAGAGAGTTTGCTGTTCCTCTTGGAACTTTCTCAGAGAAGAGTCCAGACTTTCTGTACTGTTTTTGAAACGATTTGTTTTATCATTCGATCTTTCAAAGTTTTCCCTAGATATGTAAGTTTTTTGGTAGTTTTTGGGCATATTTTCGCAGCCAGAAGGTTCTTTTGAAGTGGCAGAAAGACATACTTTTTCTCCTTTATCTGTGTGATTTGTAAATAGTTTCAACTACGAGTTTCAAAATAGCTAAATTATAATATATAAAAAGATTTTTGTACATTTGAATATATAATATAAAATTTCTTAATTATTGCAATTTATATTATTCTTATTGCTAGTTAATTCTTCAAAACTTTGATCACAACATTATTACTACTTCGTTCTATAAACTTCCTTTTATTTTGCTAATTTTAAATAAGCATGAGTCATGGGTTAAACCGTTTATGGCCTCAACAGCACACAGACCTGTTAGTCCTATCGATTTATGCTTCACTTCTTGGTTTTCTTCTGCTAAATCGATGAAATTTATTTCAATTTCTTTTTTATTTTTCTCTAGGATTTTGCAGCAATCTTCAGTGATTGTTTCATCGTTAGTGTGGTCAATCACCTTCTTGAGGAATCCTGAAAAGTCAACGCTTATTGAGTTATTCTCTTTTGGAACGGTGGCTACCGATGGTGAGAGGAGTAACTTGGGCGATTGTAACGTCACGCCAGACGATTGCTTGGCGAGTGTTGCGAAAGAAGCATTCTCGAAGGGTGATTTATCATTTGGTGTTTCCGATTGAGGGTTCCTTGCGGATCTGGTCTTATCGTCCAAAGCGTTATCTCGTGACAAAGATGAAGGTCTGCTCATGTATGACTTCTTGAAGGGTTTGTTCCGAAGGTTGTCGCCAGAAAAGGCTTCAGTCCGAGTTACAACCACAGAATTGGTCGACGTGGGTGTTACGGTATTTTGTGTGTTTGGCGCAGCAAAAGGTGTACTGATGAATCCATTTCCATGTGTAACACAAGCAGTAATGAATGGAGTGCAAGGAGTAGAAGAGGATGATTTGAAGGTTGTAAGAGGTGAAGAGGTTGTAGAAGGAGCGGTTTCACTTATTTCAAAAGTTTTTGAGAATTTTGTTAAATTCTCTATGGGACTACTAGTATTCGATACGAAAGCGTTATCAGCTTGATGAACATTAGGATTTTTAGAAAGAAATTTTGGTCTTTTTTCTAACGACGATGCAAATGATGATGAAGATTCTATTTCCAAAATAGATTGTGAAAATGATTTTACTGAAGACGGTGAATGAGCCTCTGCTGCTGAAGCAGATGTAAATGATGACTTTAAGGATAAATCGATAATGTTGTTATCTTCTGTTAGATTCATATCGATTTCACCAGCATTTATTTGCCTCTTATCAATAAAAACGTCAAAAGTATCATTAATTGTTTTATTACCATCTGAATTGAAATGATTTTTATTATCGCACGTGTTACCAATATGTGGATTACTTGTTTTGGAAGTAGCTGTAAACGTGTCTGTCGTCTTTGAGGAACAATCATGATTGCTACTATTTACTTCTGGAGGAATTCTTCGAACACCTTTGCCTGTAAAACTCGCTTCTACAAGAACACGCCTATCCTTTCCTAATTCATCTTTCTCTTTAACTTGTTCGAGACTATAACTATAAATATGATTGTCCACACCATTTAATTTATCTCTATTAGTTGCATCCATTGCATTGTTATACATGTGTAAATCATTTTCCTTCTGGCTCCTCCTGTCTTCTGAACATTGTCCCTCTACAATACAGCAATTGTTACTGTCTTCAATAGACTTTTTATTTGTTCTTTCATTTGAATTGAATTCTTTGTCATTGTCCATTATACTGCTTCTGAAAGAAGCCCCTAGCTTAGCAGTATTCACGTCATTTGGGCCTGTTTCGTTTTTGAAAAGCTTTTCTGAAAGGTTCGTTTTGTAATCGTTTGAAAAATTTTCTTTGCCGAATTTGCAGTTATCGAGTATGCCAGGGTTGTCCAGAGAAAATTGGCTAAAGGAGGGATGTCGTAAGTTTTGTTTCTTAGGAGGGATTTGTTGTGGTTGTTGATGTGGTTGTGGTTGTTGCTGTAGGTGTTGTTGTGGTTGTTGCTGTAGCTGTTGTTGTGGTTGTTGCTGTAGCTGTTGTTGTGAGATATGTGGTGATGTGATCTTGTGCAAGATGAAGTTTCCGTTAGATAGAGGTATACTTTTGGCGTGTTCCAGAAACTTGTTATGAACGGAATGGCAGAAGTTTAACATTCGATTGTCTATTGAATTGTTTACGCTGTTGCTTTTTTCTTCATCGTCTTTGTCAGTACAAGCTTGGCTACTATGATGGCGAATGACATTTTTGTTGTTGATCTCTGTTTCTTTAGAATTGACGTTTGTGTTGTTTTTATTGAATGCAAGGCTATTAAGACTGTTACCAAAAGAAAACTTGTCAATAAATTGTCTGCTGTCTCCATAACTAAAACTTTTGTGAGACTCCTGAGCTTGCCCGTCCACCACCAAGTCAGTCTTTTTCGAAGCCACATCTTCATTATTTTTAAAAGAGTTTAAAGAATTTTGTAACGAAGGAAAAGTAAAGTTATGTTTGGAGATCAAAGGGTTTGTGTTGGTTGGTGCATCTGGAATGGTAGTTTCATTGACGCAGTGAGAAGGTGGTGGCGAGTGGCTCTTAACCGTCCTCGTGCAATCCACCACAGGATTCTGATGAAAACTGTTTGATACCACTTCTGCGCAACGACTTTGGTCTTTGTGGGGAACGATTCTAGGTAGTGTGAGATCGACGTAAATCGATCCTTTACAAGGCTTTAAAGCTGTTTCTCTGTAGCCTTGGTTGTTGTTGTTGGAAGAGCTTATTTGGATGGGAGTCTTGTCGTTTAGCGTGCTAACTTGGCTATCGTTTGAATTGTTCAAATTTTCCTTTTTTTTGTTATCATTTTTACAAAAGTGCTGCCTTGTCACGAGATCTCTCAACCTCATCCTTATCTCCCTTTCGATCTTTTTAATTTTTTTTCTTCTATCATCAGCCATCCCCAAAAGCTCTTGTATGACAACAAATTCTTTTGAATGATTGGCCAAGAAGGAGTCTTCGAAAATTTCGTTTATTTTGAGGTCTTTTATCGAGGTGGATTGTGGAGGCTTTGGCGATGTTGAAAACAATTGTCGCAGAGAAAGAGAGTTTATTTGTTTCTGTTGCTGGTTTTGTTGTAGTTGAGGATTATGAGCTTGTTGTTTTATTTGTTGTTGGTCTTTTTGCTGAATTTGTTGTTGTAGGTTAAGTTGTTGTTGCTGTTGTTGGTCTTGTTGCTGATTTTTTTGTTGGTTTAGTTGTTGTTGGTTTAGTTGTTGTTGGTTTAGTTGTAGTTGGTTTAGTTGTTGTTGGTTTAGTTGTTGTTGGTTTAGTTGTTGCTGGTTTAGTTGTTGTTGGTTTAGTTGTTGTTGGTTTAGTTGTTGTTGGTTTAGTTGTTGTTGGTTTAGTTGTTGTTGATTTAGTTGTTGTTGGTTTAGTTGTTGTTGGTTTAGTTGTTGTGGTTGTTGCTGTTGTGGCAGAAGTTGTTGTGTCTGAAATAGTTGTTGTTGCTGTTGGTGTTGTTTTTGTTGTTGATGGTGTTGTTGTTTTTGTTGGTGATTTCTTTGTTGGTCTTGCTGATATTGATTAAAATTGTGTAAATTTGTTGTTGTAAGTTTGGACTGGTAGTTTAGAGAGTCAGTGGATGAACGGTGTGAGCAAATACTGTCTGAAGCAGTTTTCGGAATGTATTGAACATCAGAAGTAGACCTCACTTCTACTTCTTGGTTGGTGGTGTGGTGTGGTGCGGAAAGCAGATGTCGCTTCATTGAGTTGGTGTTATTTTGTCTTTCCAGAGTCGGATTAGTGCATAAAGTTGCCTTCTTCATTGGTGGCTCGACGACATTGACCCCATTATGGTTTGCGACTTTGTTTTTCTCTGTATCGCCATCTTTTTTTGACATATTTCCAGCAGCTTGATCGTGTGTTTTTTTATCAATAGTTTGAGAACTGCCATCATCGCCACAATCATTCACTTTCGCCACCAGCACTATTTCATCATCTCTTTTTTTCACAACTTTATTTTCAAAATGAACTCCATTCAAGTAACTTAAATTCTCGATCTTCTGCTTTAACCAATTGAATCTTGGGCCCAACTCTCGCCTCAACATCATCTCTTCTAGAATGCGCTCGTTTTTTTTCAATTCATCTACATTTTTTAGAGTTTTTTTGCTTCTTTTAGGTCTACTTTCAGCAGTCTTTTCTCCTTCTTCTTTTTTGCCATTGTCTTTTTTATTAGTTTTTGCTATTTTTTCAATAGGTGGTTTCCACTCGTCGTTTGTATCGGAAGTATCTAACAAATGTGATTGAGAAAATGTGTTGTTTGATTCAACATGGATTTATTCAATTTTTAACAAAATGTTTTTGTATTTTTCTAAATGATTTTTATAATTCATGTTTACTTTTCAAATATAAAAATCAGAATCAAGAATTATTAATAAAATATTTAAAATCTGCTTGTATTCAATTGTCCTTATTTATAATAAAAAGAAAAATAAATTAGTTATGGAATTCCAGTTGGATAGTTAGTGTTTGAATTGAAACCTATTTTGAATGAACTCACCTTCTTTCTTTCTTTTCTTTCTCTTTTTCACGTTTTCAGACTCACTGCTTTCGTTTGTATCTTTAGAAAGACTCAATTTCAGTCGACTTTTATCTTTTGTCTTAGTTTGTATGTCAGAACTGCTATCTTCGCTGCTCATTTGGTCAACATCGGTGCTTTTGTCTTTTTCTAACTTTTTAACTTCAATACAAAGTTCAGGCTCTATCAGTAAAGTTTCATTTTTTATTTTTGTACTGCAATTGTCGTAGCTAGTATCTTCACTTTTGCCGCCACTTTCATTTTTATGTTTAGACCTCAAAAATCGCTTTCGTTCCATTGGCACTCGTTTGTACTTTTTGAAGTATTTTTTCCTCTTATTCAATAAAAGATTTCTGCTCGTTCTCATAATCCTTTTGATCCTGAGTACTTTTGATATGTTACTCCTGCTTACGTACTTGCAATTATAATCCTTAAACATTAAAGTTCTTTTTTTCTTTAATTTGTTTTTTCCATTATTTATGTTTTTATACTTTTCAAATTTATCATTTTTAATTTCAAAATAATTTCTGTTTTTTTTATCGTCGTTTCTAAGGCTATCCGTTTGCTTCTGGTCCGATGAACGCTTCTCAGGCAAGTCGTTTCTTTTTCGAATGATCAAATTTTCACCATTAGTTTCACATTCATGTTCACTTTTTTCTCTTCTTGCTTCTTTTATATTTTTTTCTTCTACCTTTTCATTTACTTTTTTTTCTCCTTTTTTTTCTTCTTCACTTTCATCTGTCCAACTTTTCGTTTTAGATTTTGTTTTCCATTCCAAACGTAGACTTTTTGCATATGATTTGAGCAGATCTTGAAAGTTATTTTTTTTTCTTTTTTCCAATCTTATTTCGTTTTTATTACCAATTTTTTTCTTTTTGAAAGTTGAAGCCAAAGTTTGGGAATTTTCCAAAACAACTTTTGAAACGTTTTCTTGTAAACTGGAAAAGGCATTCTTCTCATTCATCTTCTCGCCCACCCCTTTATTTGTCTGCTTGCAAAACTCATCGTGTGTTTCAAACTTGTGGATTAGAACATTTTTGCTCGACTCACTGAGTTTGCGAGCATTCTGCTCTAGAAAGTTCTTGTAGGGGCTTTTTTGTGTGCAATTCTTAAGACAACTTTCTTGCACATTTTCGACCGATTGAAGGTTTATGGCTGATATATATAAAGACTTGGCGTAGTTTTCTGGGATTTTTTCCAGTTCGGGTAAATCTTGGATTGGCATTTGTTTGTCATTGAAGTTTGAATCTTTAGTTCGGTCATCGTTTTTTGGTTCATTTCCCCCATTTTTTTCATCATTTTTCAAAATACACTTTTCAAGCTTCTGTGGTTTTTCTTTTCTAATATTTTTTACTATTTTGGGTAACTGGGAAGATAATTCAGCATCTGAAACCTTTTCCTGCGTAATGGTTTTCCCTAATGTTTGAGTATCGTTTGGACCCTTTTTTATGGTTTTTACTTCATTTCTACTCTCCTGTTTAGAACTGATGGTGGTGAATTTAATGCTATTTGAGAGTTGGAGTTTAGAGCTGCCATGAACTTCTGTTTCTTTTCGTGGCCTAGAACCATTTTCTACTTTATTAAGGCGCTGTAAGTCTTTAGCATTCCCTGCTAAGCAGGGGTAATCGGAATCATTCACACAGTTGATAGTTTGCACAAAATCTGGCTTTGTCTTTTGATCGACTATTTCTTGTTTTTTTAACCCGTTGCATACTATCTCAGAAAGCTTGTTGTGAATTTTGTCGATGCTGGTGATGTTCGTTGGCTTTTTAGAATTTGAATATTCTATATTCTTCGAAGACACATATTTTAATCCGTTATACTTTTCAGAATCTACTTTTTCAAACGAACTTTTAGGAAAAGTATATTTTTTATTCAAACCTTGCAAGTCCGTCTCTAATCTGACAGAAACCTTTTTACAAAGTTGCTCGTCTCTCATCTTATTCAATCTGGATTTTTCAGATCTGAAAATTTTTCCTTGTTTGGTTGCTAAATCCAGTTTTTCTCTTAAGGTTTTGCAATTACGTATTTGTGAGCCCGTCTTATCATTTTTGATAGACTTTGAGGCGTTAGTATGATTCATTTTATTGTTGTATTTTTATCTTTGTGATCCAAATATTTTTCAGATTTCTTTTACTGCAAATGAGCCCTGAAAAATAATTTTGTAATTCAAGCTTTATGATTTATATTGTTTCATTTCCATTTTAAAATTCGCAGTTGAAAAAGAAAGTTTGAACTGTTATATTTAAATTTTATTTTATAATTAAATTAGGTAGTTGCACGGGTTTTTAATTTTCACATTTCGGAATTTATATTATTAATTTTTAAAAAAAAGTTTAAAATTTCGGAAAATATACTAAATATAGTACTAAACGATTATTAATAACGAAGATATAGCTATTTAAATGTTGAAATTAGCATTAGAGTAGCAAACCCAATCTACTTAAGCTAATGAACAAAAGTGACGTTTATCAGTAAAATTATAGAAAAGTCTTAAAATTTAAATTATGCGTTATTCTTTCGAAATATAAAGCTAGTGTATGAAGGAAAAATTGATAATCTTTTAAATTCGTATTTTATCAATAAAATATATATTATGTAAGCTTTCAAAATAAGGGTTTTAATCAAAATATCCATTGAATCTAGCTCGACGTTCAATTTTATACGTAGGAAAGACCGGGCAAGATGACCTGATTAACGACTAATGCCGTTTTGTTATTTTAATTTTAAAGATATCAAAATTTTTATTTCATGAATTGTTAGACCAATCATCTGCTGTAATAAATATATCTACATTTACTTTTAAAAATAAATATAACTAAAGAATAATTTCGCTTTTCTACAACCCTACTAAGTTGTCATCTTGCCCCACTACCGGGGCAAGATGACAACAATTGAAAAAAAATTATCTTCTGAATATTTAACATGGTTAAAAAAATCAAATTTAATTAAATAAATTGTAATATCATGAAAATATGGTAATATCTAGACATCCGTAATTATCTATAATTTACAGCATTAATTCTTTGCGGTAATTTCTTAATTTATAATAATTAACTAATAATTAAGCAGCACAAAAGCTTTAGTATCATATAATAGATATTTTTGAACATTCTTTAAAAAACGAGTCAAGATGACAAGCAAGTCATCTTGTCCCGACCATCTTGCCTCGAACATTTTCGTTTTTATTGCTATGTATGAAGACAACTAATTGACAACTATTAATGTTAATAGGTAGTATTATAAATAAAATAATAAACAATATTTTTTTCAAACTAAATATATTACCGAGCATAAAAGTTATAACGTGACCGCGGAAAACAATCAAAGCTTCACAACTAAAACAAAAATAGTGATTTCAGCGTTTGCATACTATTATTTAACGAAAGGTAGGTAGGAGAGCCAGTATTGTTCGTTTCATGTTCTTGACATAGTGAAAAAGTGAAAATATAACACATTCGTTCTCTTGCCCGAATATCTTATAGAAATGCCTTTTTGTCATTTCACTTTTACATTTTAAAATTGCAGCCTCAACGGTGAATGTTTCAAGAAATGAAATTTTCGAAATTGCATCAAGCAATAATCAATACAACTTTTGAAAATAATACAAAAATCCCAATTTTCACAACAAAAGGCATAATCTATAAAAAAACAGATAAAAAACAAAATAATAAAAAACCACTAACTTTCAAAGCAAATTTCTCTTCTCAAGTGCAAGCTAAAGTTGATATGGCCAACTTAAATTGTTCTCTTATCCATCCTGAACAAATCGGTGTAACCCATGTTTAGATAAGCGAATGTGACATTTGTTAAAAAGAATAAAAACGAAACATATTATATACTAGGCGAGAGCTCTCTAATAGCACATTAAACTAGCGTCGTCCAAACAACGTGTATAATTGAAATTTAAAGGAGCGTACAACTACCAATTATTAAATTAATTTAAGACAAAAACATTCTATAAATTAATATTATTATTAATTTAATAATGTTAAGATAATAGAGTTAAATATTCATTAAAAAACTTTCAATCCCATTTCTCAACTCAAATGTTTATAAGATACCATTGAAATGATTGCGAACAAACTTCAAGAGGTTATTAAAATCCAAGTAGTTGAGAATAAATTATCTAGGAAACTCTATCCTACCAATTAAAATTATTAATAACTGGTATTTAAATCTAAAATAACTGGTCTTTATAAGATTCAGGCTTCCCGCAAGATCACTATAAGCCCTAAAAAGAGATTTTACGCATGATCGCGTTCATTGAATACTTTGGTGTACTGTTTCACTTACATAAGAGATCGGCCTCTGGCTTATATACCTAGGCACCTACTCAACCGCTCTCTATATACTCATCATCCTCCTCCTCTTCTTCATCATGATCCTAATCATCGTCTTCGTCATCATAATTTACCAACTCGTATTCTCCTTCATAAGCTGTTATAACAAGTTATAACAATACATTTTAAAGAACTCTTTTCTATATCATAACTACTTTGCATAATATTTGTTTGCGTATTATTTTATGATATTGTGTGTGCGGGTGTGTGTTCTTATGTACCCGTATGTACCATATGGTATGACTTGATATAGCATGCATGAAAGAGTTTTAAAGGATTAACAGCATGGGGCTATTCTAAGACCTACATTATATCAATAAACCCATCATGCTGTATGAATTCTTGTTTACATTATGACTCTCAACACAACGTATACGGACCATTGTGGGTGCTGGGGGTGTTTTGAATGCACTTCAATGTGCCAAGCCATGCGAAACGTTATAAGACTGTTATGTAATTGACTTTTTGAATGAGTCTTTTATTAACTTAATTCGTTATATTTTTTTATAAAAGATTGGTATGTTTAGAATGTATTCAACATACTAGCAATCCCAATCGCCAATATGCTAATGAACAAAATTGACGTTTTACAGTAAAATTATTAAAAAAGTCTTCACATTTAAATTATGCGTTATTCTTTAAATAAATAAAAAAGCAAGTGCATGAAAGACAATTTTATTATCTTTTAATCTTTTTCTCTATTATCTATATAAATAAATTATATATTATGTAAGCTTTCAAATAAAAGGATTTTAATCAAATTCTAGCACGACGTTAAAAGCTATAATTTTGTAAATACTACTTTTATACTTTCTTGTAATTTCTTTATTCGCTTAACTCAAGAAATTACGTATAATATTAATTTATACATTATTAGATTCGTCTATAAATAATCTATAATTATATGTTTCTTAAGTTGAATAAATATTAATTGAGAAGCCAGAAACTCGAGGCAAAGCTTTACATTTAATTATTGGTGAATCAAAAAAGATAATTTTTACTTAAGGCTGCTCAAGACGAACCGGTTCCAAAGATGGAACCCTAACGAGGAATAATAATAATTAACAAAAATAGTTAATAGCTAATATAATTATTATAATTATGCTGTAAGAACTAATGCCAAAGCATTTTTAATTAGAAAAAGAAACTTGGAAATGCATTTAATCATTTCAACAAAGCTACAAAAGTTTAAAATATTAATATAAATCTTTTTAAATTGAGATTTAAAAGGTTTATTTAGCGTGGTAAATGATCGAAAATTTGGGAGAATGCTTTTGAAATAATCAATATTGCAACACATCTGTCTCTAAAGATGAGGTATCCTTTTCGATCGATTCGACTACGTTGTTTATCGAACGTGTTGTTTTTTAAATTATTTAATTTCAGTTACATTAATTTTTTTAATTGAAATTAAATCATTTATTTAATCTTTTAAACTTATAAAGACTGGAGGAGGTGAGATCCATGTAAAAACTTAAGAAAAGGTTTTTTTAGAAGGCGTTTTAGAGTTGAGAGCAAAATTTAACCTAGGATGTTTTCTGGAATAATTAAAAACGATTAATAGTCTACATTAGCATCTCATTGAAAGAGTTCTAGTTTATTTTTAATGATTTTATATGATTAATCGTTCAACGTTTTAGAATTGAAAAAAATCAGTATATACTTTTTAGATATTATCATTTGACCAATGCCATTTGTTTTTTATGTATCCTGATACATTCTGCATTGCAGTAAACATTTATAAACAAACAAAATAACAGCTGTCTGTCGCTTCGGAATACATTGTGAATGAATATGGCCTAAAACGTTCTCTTCAAACGTTCGATTCAAAATGCATGACTTCATTCGTTAGTCTCAACTTATTAATATTAAGTCATTTTATATTCAAACCGTCAATGTACTAATGCCTTACAGTTCTAATATTCTTTTAATTGAATTATTATTTTATATTATTAAAAATACATTAGTTTTTATTTTTAAAACCCAAAGTTTTTATAGCATTGTTTCATTTAATTTTAAACAACTTTTCCTTACTAAAAAGATCTAACTATAAACCATATGTCGTTTGCAAGGCAGATTAAGAATGCAACGCAAATAATCGATCTATCTTTCTTATAAACTGGCTATAAAAACGCTCGAAAGCTGAGAATGATGAAAGAGTATTTTCATGAATTAGACATTAAAAGCATAATTATAAAACTCTCTACATAACATTACATTTTTTAAATGCTCATTTTATTAATCTCCTAACCACTTTGCTTAGGCCTTACTTTTAAGCCAGAATTTATGAAAACTTACTATTTTCAATGAAGCGTGAAAAATCAAACGTTTTTTAAACCTTTTTAATCATTCAAACGATTACATTTCTTTTCTATTCTAAGCTCAACACGTTGCCATTTTGCGCTGGCTCAGTACGACGATGACTTAATGGCCTCATTTTTGAACGCGGTACCGATAGGGCCCTTTTCAATAATAAATAATAAAAATATTGGCAAAACAATGTGAGTTTTTTTTACATGCTGGTGTGTTTCAAGCATTTTATGCGAATATTTTCTTATATATAAAATTAGATTTTTTTAGTGAATATATTTTGGTGAGGTTTCAATTTGAGAAAAACCAATACGTGGCTATGCCACGTGGCATTCGAATTCGCTGAAAACTTCGCTACAATTTTTTTTCTTTGAAATTAAAGTCTATTTTAAATAAGAAGAAATCATAAAAAAAATTTAAACATTTCAAGCAAGTTCTTAAATTTTAAATATACAGTTTTCTTCTTCGAACTCCATGTTAATTCACATTTCAATGGATTTACTGAGATTTCTTCATGAAATGAGGTTCACTAAATAAACCTTAACTTAAACTAGGCTTTACCAATATTCTTTACACTTCTCTCATTGTCTTCATCAATATACTTTAATAAGAACTTTATTGTTCTTTCAACAGCTTGAGAAGTCGATAGACCTCATGCATTTTAGTTTTGATTTCAAGTTAAATCTCGCGAGACAGCTGGTGGGTGGATTCGAATAACGTCAAGTATCTCATTGATCCTTTAATCGATGAGTTTATTTAACCAACCTCTCTTTCCTTTGCAAGCAATAATAACATCTGAAACTTTCAATACCAAGAACAAATTGATTCATTGTGAGAAATACTACTTGTTTGAATGATTTTAAAATTAATTTTTCATTCAAAAGCTTAATCAATCCGATAAACAATTGAATTATGAAAAAATAGCTTCTAAATTTTATATTTATATCATTTTTAGATGAAACGACTTCTTTAAAAATATTTTTCTCTTAACATAGAGGTTAAAAGTTCTGCAGTGGTTAAACTACGATTTAAGCCTGCAACGCTTTTCTTGAGCCTAGTGATAGGGCTGGTGAAAGTGAGATGTTTTTTATTTAAACTAATGATAAGTAAACGGGAAAAATCCTATATTAATGGAACAGAGAGTTCCTTCCATCTAGCATATTACAAAAACATCGTTTACAACAGCGTATCCAAAGCTGGAGACCAAGCCATTAAATCGTTTGAACGTTAAAAACAAGGTTAACATTTTAATGAACAATTTAACTGTTAAATTAACTTTGGAATTAATTAATAGACTAATTAACTTTTTTTTATCATTATACATTGTTAATCTATCCGTTATTCTATTAATTTGTAGAGATACTTAAATCTTATAAAAAAATTTTACGTTTAAACGGTTAAATGGTAGCTAATGAAGCCAAGTTGTGGGCAGTGAACTTGAGGCTATTGACAGCCTGGAGATATTTTCTCTGATGATTATAACAAAAAGCTAAGCTGAAAAATTTGATGGTTATAAACCAGGATGAACATTGGTAGCTTTATAAGCATCGTTTTAAAAATGCGTCCTTTAAATTTTAAAGTCTAACACTACAACACCGAAAAAGAAACCAGGGCACGTAAGGGCGTGTACAAACGATATTGTTTTAGTAACTCAACTATATGCATGTAAAAACAGATGATTAAATTTAGTCAGTTAAGGTTGAAATTAGTCTCTGGTTTTATGAATAGATATAAATAGATACCTTTTGCCCTCAAGTTCGAATATCCTCTCTATTACTTAGGAACTTTTAATGTAATAACTTTTTTTTTCTATATTAGGAAAGACTCAAGTTTCCAGCTAAGCTATTTGCTAGATTCATCAGGCAGCCCCTGTCCAGGCTGTTAATATAGCCTGATTACTTTAGGGAAGGCTACAATAGTGGTCATTGCGCACAGCTAATCTTCATTAGCTACCATTAACCGCATGGATCGAATATCATAACATCTGTTTCAAATCACATTATGTTCGTCTTTTCGCTTTTTAGCCTTTATAATAACGCTAGAGACCGACCGAAATTCGGTTCGGTTTCCGCACCAAAATGGCTAATTATCTTAGTTTCGGCAATTTTTCGGTTTCGGCCGAATCAAATTTACAAGTTCGGTCATTTTTCGGTTTCGGCAAAAATATTTTTTTCATTTCGGCTCAACTTCGGTTTCGTCCGAAATGGATCTCTAATTTACCGAAAAATCGATTTATTTATATGTAGTTTATCTGAAATAACTGTATCCTCAATCAAACTCGTACTATTAAGTTTGGGTTCGATTCTTATCTCTATTAGATGTCGTGGTTGATTGATTTATGGGTGTCATTAGACTAATTGTTCAAATAACATATACAAGCATCTGGAACAACAGCCATTGTATTGAAATTTAAGTTAATTTGCATACGTTCAATGATGATATTTAACAAAACTTTGTTTAAGAAAAATTTATTTGTAAAAATCATTTGTTTACAAAATCTGTATATCCTCAATCGAACTATTAAGTTTGGGTTCGATTCTCATCTCTTTTATATATCTATTAGATATCGTGGTTGATTGACTTATGGTTGTCATAAGACTAATTGACCGAATGATATATACAAGCATTTTGAGTTCTAGATATCCTTACTTAGGTAAACACTGTATATAAATCTTAAGCCCGAGAAGATTTGGCTTCGATTCATTAATTCAAAAATAAATGCTGGCGTATCTTAAAGAGCCTAGAATCAATAGAACGTCAAACATTTTTGCGTATTGGCATTGCAGTCAATATTCATGTCTTGAGCCTGCTGCTCGAAAACGCTTTTTTGCACCCCCAACAAGTGTTGCAAGCGATCAACTGTTTAGTTCTGCAGGGCAAATCTACGCAGATCGTCACAGCAACCTTCTTGGTGAAAATGTTTAACAACTTTTATTTCTGGCTTACAATATTCGTTTGTTTGTATTTAATTATTAAACAGAAATTATCATCGTTAAATACTATTTTTTGCTTTTAATAAGCACTTACTTATGTAGACCATTTTTGTTGATGAAAAACTTTTATTTTTTGGCTTAAAATATACGTTTGTTTGGATTTACTAAATAAACTGGCATTGTCATCGTTAAATTCTTTTTTTTTTTAAATAAAAGTTGGAAAAAATTTCGGTTTCAGTTTCGGCCGAAAATATCTGTTCCGGTCGGTCTTTAACTAACGCTTTGAGATGAAAATTAATACCTTTAAATAGGTTATACTACGACAACGTTTAAGACGCACTTTTTTGTCTCTTATTTTTGTTTTCAAAGGTTTTCTAATCACACGAAATAAATGTTATTTTAAATATTAAAATAGTGGATACTCCGATTCAACTAGCTATTTTTACTTTCTTAATATCTTTTTTTTCTTGTCCTGGCATTAAAAAAACAATTGCACCTTATAGATTGTTTTACGGTTTTAAAAAATCTATTTATTTTTTATTCAATATGCATCACAATTTTTTTTATTCTTAAACTTCCAAATTTAAAACATATTAAGTGGTTTTAAACTGGAATTCAAATTGAAAAAAAATATAACAGAAAAGTGAATGTTAAAAAAATTATTTTGTCGAAACTTGAGAATTGCAATTCCTCTTACCAATAACGTCGGAAAAAATTTAAGCTTTTACTGGGGTATTTATTATTTTATGAATTAGACATTTGAAAAATATTCCAAATTGCGTTCAAAAAAATTAGCTTGGATGCCCTCCTGGATCCGCATATTAGCCACGTAAGAATCTGTCCAAAAGATCTTGTAGTTTATTAAAACGCATTCACTACTTTAAAGACCCATCTATCAATGTCCTGGAGTTTTGATATGTTATTTGTCCTCTTCAATTGATAGCTACTGATATATTGATAGCTGATGACATTTATCGTTCGAAACATCCGAACAAACAAAAGGTCATTTGTTAGCAAAATAAATTTAAATAACAGTTTTTGTATCTTGTTATATAATCAATAAGTTAAAAAATAACAGATAACTAACTCAAATTAAAAATTACTATTATCAATAGTCGTTTCAAATAATTGATCTTACACTAAAGAAAAGTTCACAGATAAAGCCAACTTATTTACGCAGTTTTTATTTTCAAATACATTCACATATACTTACACACATTTAAAACCTAAAAATGCACTCATTCATTATTTATCATTTTGATAACTTTTCCTTTTTGATTTGTATTTTTTATATTTACTTTGAAATACATTATAATTTATCCAACCATTTTTAGTTAAAATTAAAAGTTTCTGCCCAGTAGTATTGGAATATTGAATACTTATTTCAAAACCAACACCATAACAGCTGTTAAACGAAGAATATATTGATTTTTTTTGCATCTTATTTTGCACCACTTAAATATTATTTATTTCGTATCAACATTATTTTATATTTCATATTTATATCCATCTAGTTTATATCAACTTTTTTAATCAACATTTATTTGGATTTTTCATGAATTTTGTTTCGAAATTAATATAAATAACCTATTAATATCTTTTCAATGTTCAGTTATTTTATCATTAAAAGTGTCTCTTAATACCAATACATATATAATAAATTTTGTATGTTAGAATGAAAAGGTTTCTTTGTGATTTTGTATTCTGATGGCCATTAAGCTTAAAAAATTCATCATCATCATAATGGGGAACGGGGATGGCTTAGATGGTAGACGTCGGATTTGCAACTTAAAGGTCGGCAGTTCGAATCTCTGACAAGCAACCGTGAACTATCGTATACCTAGTGTATATGATGCGGTGTTTGCGACGTATGCATTGAGAGATGTGTACGTCGTGTGAAGTGGCGTCTCTGGCGCATAAGAACCATGGTTCTCAGAATCATTGTAACATGGCCTGCGTCCGTCAGGCTGTGAATAATACAGACCGTAAAAAAATAATCACGAGCATTATTAAAGTGGCGTATAACCCTTAAGACCTTCCAGGCCACGTAGGCTGCATATTTTCATTTGCGCCTATGGGCTACTTGGGCATTGGTTGCACTCGAACCTAGGACCATTTTTATTGGTCAAGCCGACTCGGCTACCCGTTCACTCCATCATCATCATTGAGTGGACGCAGATAAGAGATCAGTAGGCTTCATTTCCCGCAGCACGACACAAAATGACTGCAAAACATCATTAAACCCTTTTACAATATCAAAGACCCATCAAGCCTTTATTGAGGGCCAGTTCCGGTGTTCTTTCAGTTCGGATTTTTTGTTTATGAACTTTCTATATAAAGAGACTCTTTCATTTTTATAAAATTCTATTAATATACAAATTATTATTGATATATATTGAAACTTTATTGGGCTTAACAAAAACCCATTTTTCTACACCTTTTCGCTCTATTAAAAAGCTGGGAATAGACTCAATTTTTAGCTTCAGATGTCCCATGCATGAATACATCAGTTATATTTGTATATTCAATTTAAATAATTATTTTTTGTGTCACAAATGTCTGAAACATAAATAAAAATATATAATAGTTTAGCAATTAGAAGGTTGTGTTTATATTCACGTCAATCAACCTAGTGTGACATATAGTGTCAGTTTATGGGAATCACAATTAGGGTCATTGTGTATTCCTAAATGTGTTTAATTCCCAATAATATATTTTACAATTTTTTCCTCAATAGAAATAACTCATAGAAATTATAGAGCTTTTTAAAATTTTGTATATCTTATAATGTTGAAGCTCACTAGTTCCATCTAATTTTATACAAGGAATCAGAATTATAAATTTAAAATACAACCTCTTCATAAACGTCAAAGTTATTGAGATTGTAAACTTTCAACTATATAGTGTATAAGCCAGAGATGTGCTTACTTATAAACACAGTCACTATGTCATAGTGTTAAGACGAGATTAGGTACACTAAAAGATCTATTTATATAATCAAAAAAGTTTTTCCCCACTTTGTTAAGTAAAAATTATATTTTTTTATTCACCGATAACTAAGTTTAAAGCTGTTCTTTGAGTTTCTGGCTTCTCAACTAATATTTATTCAACTTAAGAAACATATAATTATAGATTATTTAAAGACGAATCTAATTATGTATAATTCAATTTTATACGTAATTTCTTGAGTTAGGCGAATAAAGAAATGAACAAGAACGTATAAAAGTAGTATTTACAAAATTATAGCTTTTAACATCGCGCTAGATTCAAAGGATATTTTGATTAAAATCATTTTATTTGAAAGCTTACATAATTTATAATTTATTGATAAAAGACTCATTTTGAAGATAATACAATTGTCCTTCATGCAATTGTTTTATTTATTTCGAAAGACTAACTAATAATTTAAATTTTAAGACTTTTCTATAATTTCACTGTAAAACGACACTTTTGCTCATTAGCATATTGGCGATTGGGGTTGTTAGTGTAAAAATAAATGAAAAGCGAAGGTTTTTTAAAACCAGGACATCTATCCAAATACTTTTTTCTTAACCGAGGTTTTTTTCCGCTGGAGATTTTATCCACCTGGCCATTCATCCGGCAATCGTTTTACGGTAAGCCCTCAGAGTTTATCCTATCAGTTGACAAATACTCACCTGAGTTATTCAACGCTTACACATCTTAGCAAATAGATATTTATTTATTATTCTATGTTTTGAAGTTTTTATGATTTCTAATTTGCTATTTTAAGCATAAATGAAACCACCTTTAAACATACATAAACATTTCAATGTGTATTGACGCGACATTACATATTCTATTGTTAATTGCTGAATTACTGCCCATTGTGGAAAATAAAATCTATTTGTCAAGAATTAAGTGATGAAACGAAAATGCGTCGTTTTTATTTTGTTATCAAAATTGAGTGAAAAAACGATCTTTACAATTACTTAATAAAAGGGTAAACGCGCTCTTGAATTTGAAGAAAGAGCGCTATAGAAATCTATTTGATTGATTGAAAAAAAATGTAAGGTTAATTAAAATCTATTAATTCAATCTTGGCTTTATAAATATTGTTTTGCAAATATCAGAGGTTATATTTTCTTTGTTTATTACAAAAGCACACTTTTTCATGTAGATAAACTTGTCTTCAAAACATCATGAGCCGCAAAATTGCATTTCAAATTAAATGAATAGATTTTACAAAATAAAAAACTATATAATTTCTTAACCTTATTTTATTTAATGATATAATGTTAAATAATTAATTTCCCACGGTTTTCAAAGCATTTCTTGAATTAGTATTTTTGTCAGCCATACAAATCGAAATCTGGGAAAAAACTAAATTAGTAACCTTCACGCATCAGTGAATACATGGACGTGCCTGAGCGATTTCAAGGCTGCCATAAGGTTTTCAATCACTATTACATGCTTGTGTGCGTTTCTTAAGCCTAGACCCGTAAAGTAAATTTGTTCTTCGGATTGTTTTTGGCATTTAAATAGTTGTAAACAGATTAGAATATTGGTAATGTCGTGAGTACACGCGAAACTTTGACGTTCAAGTGGTTTCGAAGTAGAGACCGACCGAAATGCGGTTAGGTTTCGGTTTTGGCGCCGAAATTGACAATTTTCTTAGTTTCGGCAATTTTTCGGTTTCGGCCGAATCTAATTTTACAATTTCGGCAATTTTTCGGTTTCGGCCGAAAATAATTTTGTAATTTCGGCTCAATTTCGGTTTCGGCCGAAATGGATCTCATATTTACCGAAAAACCGAAATTTTTATTTATTTATGTAGTTTATCTGATATATCTGTATATTCAATCGAACTATTAAGTTCGGATTCGATTCTCTATTAGATATCTATCAGTTATCGTGGTTGATTGATTTATGGGTGTCATCAGACTAATTATTCGAATAACATATACAAGCATCTGGAACAACAATCATTTATTTGAAATTTAAGTAATTGGCATACGTTCAATGATGATATTTAACAAAACTTTTTTTAAGCAAATTCTATTTCTTAAAACATTTGTTTGAAAAAATGTTATTGTCAAAAGTAAGTATCTGTATATCCTCAATCGAACTTGAATTATTAAGTTTGGGTTCGATTCTCATCTCTATAAGATATCTATTAGATGTGATGGGAAAGTTAAATGCATCTTTGGCAATGATCCAGAGGGTCGATTTATTAGAGGTACACACACACACACACACACACACACACACACACACACACACACACACACACACACACACACACACACACACACACACACACACACACACACACACACACACACACACACACACACACACACACACCCACACACACACACACACACACACACAAACACACAAATACACACACACACACACATTATTCGAATAAGATATACAAGCATGTGGAATTCTAGATATACATGCTTTGAAAAACACTATATATAAGTCGAAAGAGCGAGAAGATTTGGCTTCGATTAATTAATTCAAAAATAAATTGTGAGAATGTCGTTGAATCCTATTTGGAAGTTTTTTACAAAATGTCAGTCTGACCAAAGCAAAGCTTGTCAACAACAATAAATTTTATTTTTTGGCTTAAAATATACGCTTGTTTGGATTTACTTATTAAACTGGCATTGTCATCGTTAAATACTATTTTTTCATTTTTATAAAAGTTGGAAAAAATTTCGGTTTTGGCTTCGGTTTCGGCCGAAAATCTGATTACAATTTCGGTTTAATTTCGGTTTCGGCCGAAAATTGATATTCAATTTCGGCTCAATTTCGGTTTCGGCCGAAAATGGGATTTTAATTTCGGCCTAATTTCGGTTTCGGCCGAAATAAAAATATCTGTTTCGGTCGGTCTCTATTTCGAAGCATCTTTGGGTTTATTCCACTTTTAAAAAAATTCATGTATTTTATTTTATACAACTGAAAAATCCAAACAGATGACTTTGAATTACTAATAATACATACTTTTTAATGAGCGTTATTAAATCTAAAAAAAATTTTTTTTAGATAGATCATAACCCTTAAATTCTAGATCAAATATTAAAGTTAAGGGAACGAGTTCTAGAAGTACCAGAAATACAATATTATCTGGTTATGAGGGTAAAAACTAAACAATTTCTCCATAGGTTCACTTATGAATATCTTAGGATATCTTAGAAAATTCCGGTCGATGGCTTGAAACCTCTATAACCAGATCATATTTATTATTACTTTCCATTATCACTCTCATTGAGGTCGTCATTGAAGCTGGACTTTTTGAGGCTGAGGGATTTTTTGATATGCTTTTGAGGTCTGGAAGTTGTCCTCAAGATGGATATTGTTGTTGGGTCTTTGGACTGCTCTCTGAAGCTGGGACGATTGACTGAGACTGTAGTGTTTTGCTAAAGTTAGAAACGACTGACTGAGACTGGAGAGTGTTGTCGAAGCTGGGAGCCACAGACTGAGACTGAGTGTGTTACTGAAGCTTTATTTTGCATCTCATTTATATAGAAGCGGATGAGCCTTCCAGTATGAGTCCAGACGATTCTTGAATGAATTTATATTAGGGGCTGTGACTACATTCTCTGGGTGTGAATTCCAGGTGTTGACTATTCTCATTAGAAATGTATTCAGTGAGATTCGTTCTTGCTTGTAGCTTCTTTATTCTTTTCAAGTTTCCTCTGGTGGTCGTTTTTGATGCTAACTCTAATATCTGCCCAAAGTGTATATGTTCACTTATGTACAGGTTCTCTTTTTTTAAACATTTTGAAAAGTATTTCAACTGGTTTAAATTAGCCAAAAAGCATTTCTTTTGCGACAATTTAATTGTTAACCTTATAAAACTGCACAAATTTAAACATTTTAAACAGTTGAGATCAAATATATCTTTTTTCCCATAATCTTTATTCTTCACGGCTTGACAACCAATACAAAAATACAATAATAGAAGATGAACAAAAACCAAAATAAATCGAAAAAGCAAAACATATTGTAATTTAAAGTAGCAACCCCAATCGACTTATGCTAATGAGCAAATGTGACGTTTTACAGTAAAATTATAGAAAAGTTTTAAAATTTAAGTTATGCGTTATTCTATCGAAATAAAAAAGCAAGTGCATGAAAGACAATTTCATTATCTTTTAAATGAGTATTTTATAAATAAAATATATATTATGTAAGCTTTCAAATAAAAGGATTTTAATCAAAATATCCCTTGAATCTAGCGTAACAGTAAAAAGCTATAATTTAGGGACTGCTACTTTTTATACGTACTTATTCATTTCTTATTTCGCTAACCAAAAAATTACGTATAATATTGAATTATACATAATTAGATTCGTCTTTAAATAATCTATCATTATATTTTTCTTAAGTTGAATAAATATTAAGTGAGAAGCCAGAAAACTCGAGACAAAGCTCTAAATTTAGTAATTCGGGAATCAAAAAAAATAGTTTTTACTTAATAAAGTTATTGAAAAAGTATAAGTTATACTCAATAAAATTCTGTAAAAAAGTTTTGAAAAAACATTTTTTAAGTATACGAAATAGATTTTAAAGTGTACATGCTTTCGACTTAACACAAAATTGTTAAGTTATTAAGTTAAAATACGTATAACTTTTTTTAAACAAACAAATAAAAATTTGGTTAACGTATTTAAAATCAGTAAATCAAAATATACAATTTGAGCGTTTCAATTTTAAAAAAGTATATAATAATTAATAAAAATAAACTACTGTAAAGGTTGATTTCTTCCATAGGTGAAGCTTTTAAAATGTTAATAACTTTGTCATTTTGAAAGATATAATTCTTTTAACTTTTAATTCTGATTCCTTGCATCAAATTAAATAAAACTAGTGATTTTCAACAATATAAGAAGAAAAAAACAAAAGTTATGACAAAAAAACAATATTTCTGTTTTGTGAGGGGGCCGTGAATTGCTTATAGATTATGACGTAAAAACGGTACAAAAAATGTGTTCTTTTTACATTTTAAAATAGGTATAACTTTTTTTCAAACAAACAAATTAAAATTTGGTTAACGTATTTAAAATCAGTAAATCAAAATCTACAATTTGAGCGTTTCAATTTTAAAAAATGAACATGTTTTAAAAATCGATTGGGGTTGCTATTTAAAGTTGAAAAATATTATAGATTTTAAAATATATCATAACTAAAAGATAATTATTACATTCTAGTGCAAATTAAGTATTTTTCCTGAAAATAATTGGAATTTCTAAATAAATATTTGTAAACACATACTCTTTATATTGTTGCAACTTTACCCAAAATATTCATTGATTTTAGACTTAAATTTCAAGTTCAGTAAATTATTTTTTTGACGTCCACAACTAGGGAGGGAGGGGGGGGGGAGGGTTAGGTCAAAAGTCGACAAAAGTGGACAAGGAGGGAGGGGGGCAAAAAATTTGTGGACGTCTTTTATGGATATTTTATAAAAAAGTTTAGTGTCTAAAGTGGTAAAATAGAAGTCATAGATGGGTAGTGAGAGGGAAGATATTTAAGTCTAATTATTTTTTTTAATGAAGGATTGAAATTGCTTGATTTGCTGCTGATTAGCAATACCAGTCAAAGAAGGAGCTGCATGTTTAAAGTGAGAGATGATGAGGTAGTCAGTGATGTCAAAGAGTTTGGCACCAAAGAGTCCATGGGAAGGGATGCTTTTGATGGCATGAAAAGTTAGAAAGGATTTCTTGATAATATGATCTATGTGTGGTGAAATTTTGAGTGTCAGTGAATACCTAAGATAGTGAGTTTGAATAGATGGATGTATAACTGGTGGTGTTATGTGTATATGACTATTGTGGAAAATTATCCTACAAAAAGTTGTATCTTTAATAATATTAAATTAATATGGATTCTATATCTATGGTTGAGATAATTTTCAAAATGTAGAAAAATACATATATCTGACAATAATATTAAATAATATTAAAAAATGAATAAAAGTTGCTAATATCATTCAATTAAACTGTTGACTTATTTCTAAAAGACAACTATGATCGTAAAAAAGACCATTAAGTACTTTTGCAATGAAAAATTTTCGTACAACGAAAACTTAATAAGTCTAATAACGTAACCAACTTTTTAGCAAAAAATCCTAAATAGTTTGTTTTTTTAAGATGAAGTTAAAACCCAATTTATTTTCAAAAACTAGAATTTAATATAAATATGGAAACTTGTAAGAAAAACCCGCAATCACGTGTAGACAAACGGAAAATGAAAGAGTATAAATTTTTAACCTGTATTTTTTAGAAAACTCACAATAGAAAAGTTTTGAATTGATAATATAAATTTCAACCTAATGATATTTTATTTGAGAACTTCAATACTAGTTTTAAAATTATTTTGTTGAAAAATCGTAATTTCAATATTACAATGTGGATTTTGTAGCAAATGGAACTCTGTAATCTTTTCTGACGATAAGGAATATTAACTGTAGGTCGTTGACACAGTCCACTTTTATAACATTCCTAAAAGAGTTTAAATTATGGGGATTTTTCGGGGTTCAACAAATGTTGAAAGCAAAATGTTATTATGCTGTAAGGATCCATTTGCTCCCCTTTCCATTAGAACTCCACTGAGAAAAAATTGAATTTGTATTCTGGTTAAAAGATACAAAAATTGTTTTTTCCACAAAAACTAGTTTATTTTTTATATTTTTAACTAGTATATACAGATTATCAATGACTTAAACCACGAATTCTGAAAAAACCCTAAACAACTTGAATTCATAATAAAATTGTGTAAATAGATATGCGTATGTTTTACTTTTATTTTTTTTAAATGTATAAGTCTAAAATACTCTTTTTGTAATTTAATTTCTCTATATATTCTATACATTTTTAAGACCTCAATCCTTTTTTAGAAATCCGAAATTAGTTTATTATTTGAAGTATTCTTAAAACTTTCGCTTTTAAGTTACTTTAAAACTTCCTAATTTCGAAAACTATCAAA
This sequence comes from Piscicola geometra, assembly GCA_943735955.1. NCBI lineage: Eukaryota > Metazoa > Annelida > Clitellata > Hirudinida > Piscicolidae > Piscicola > Piscicola geometra. The sequence continues at coordinate 4,222,374 of OX030959.1, read as the reverse complement.
CATTTGAAAAAATAAATAGAAATTTTTAAAAATACTTTCGAGATGAGTTCAGAAGAAACTTTTTTAAATGATGAGATGAATCGATCTTCACAGACGTCTTGGATTAACCTTCCGAGACTCAGTCTCATTGAATTAGCCTATAAACTCAAGCAAACAGAACAGAAACTATTTAAGGAAGAATGGAATAGTTTTGAAAGTGGTTCCAAAGAAGAAGAACAAGAGAGCGATCAAGACAATGGGGTAGAAGAAACTGACAATAACGAGTTCTATTTCGGAATTGAACAAACTGCGAAAGATGCCCTTCAAGCAATAAAACAGAGCTACGTAGATCTTGAAGAAAACAGTAGTAATGTTGTAGAAGAACAATTAAATCCATTCCAAACATCAATGACTCCAAAAGCCAAGAAAAAGTTTGGTTGTGGCTGGTGCAACTACACCACAGACAGCAGATCTCATCTCATTCGCCATAGCAAGGCACTGCACAAAGACAAAGATTTGAATGTGGTCTTGGATCCAGAAGGCAGGCCAGAGGCCAGATCCGGAGGGGACTTGAGGAAAAGACACCAGTGTGACATGTGCCACTACAAGACAGACTGTCGCTCTCATCTCAAACGACACCAAGCAAGTGTCCACTGCAAGGATAAGTCGTACCAGTGTCCTCTGTGCAATGAGGAGTTTGCGAGACCTGAGAAGGCGAAAGAGCACCACTTCAGGCACCATCCGGAGAAGCACTTTGACATCAGAAACATGCACAAGATCAAACAGCATGGCATGTTGGAGGCCAATGAAGACAGTGATGCAAACAGGGGCAAGTCAGCCTTTTCAGAAAGCGACCTGATCGACATGTATCTGAATCGCACTGGTGAAGCAAACACAGAAAACAAGAATTCTTCCATTAATCTTGCACCAGAAAATCTTTCTAAATTTTCTTTCATCAAATCTAACAATGCCACTTCAGTTGAAGAAGTGCCCAGCTCGGAGGGTGACACGAACCATTCACCCTTCCCGTGCAGCAAGGCGGGTGGTTTGATCCGTTGTCTCAAGTGCAACGAGATGTGTAAGGACCTCTGGCAGCTGAGGAGTCATGTGGCAGAGGCGCATCCTTGCTCCAGAGAACATTTCTGCAAGGTGTGCCCATACTCAACCAACCAGCAACAACGCCTCCTCACCCACATGTTGAAGCACAAGGAAATTTTTTGTGGCTTGTGCGATTTCTCCACCATCAACAATTCATATTTCCACCTACACACGCAAACTTGTAACTCCAAACGTGTCTTCACATGTTCTATCTGCAACGTCACCTTCAACGACTTCCAGCCATACAAACAACACATGGCCACCCTCCACACCGACCACTCCGTCAAGCAATGTCCAAGCTGTGTGTTCACATGCCAAAGCAGCAAGGAACTCAATCAACACATGCAACTACACCAATGGAGATCGTGTCAAGTTTGTCAGTTCCTGGCTCCGAGCCACGAAGGACTCATTCTCCACATTTCAGAATCCCACGCAGTATTTGAAGATGGTCAATGGGTGTGTTCAGTGTGCCAGCACTCGGAGGATTCGTCAGAACAACTGGCGAGCCACTTCAACACTCACGTACCAGGCTTCTTCCATTGCAAAGTCCCTGACTGCTCCTTCAAGTCTTTCCTTGAGTCTTCCCTGGAGCTCCACTCCAAATACATGCATTCGAGCGACTCTGATCCATTCATTCCCGATGCAGACGTCTCAAAGAGCATAGGCAACACCCCCAAACAAGCGTATCCCAGAAAAAGCGACCACGCCTTCTACACCACACACAAACGCTTCAAACCCGTTACAGACCTCACTAGCTCGCTCAAAAAAAAGAAATCATCAGACGGCAGTCACCAATCCTACCGACCCGCCACCATTCCCACTTTCCACTTCTCTGAAGACGACACCATAGTGGTGACGCCAACCTCTCCATGCCACAAGAAGGAGGAGCCGATGTTTTGTCCACGCTGTCCCGAACGAGCCCCGTTCGTCTACAAGAGAAGCTTCCAGAAACACCTGAACCAACACGCCATGGAAGACCAGATGAAAAAGTGTTGAGGATTGTCGGTGATGATGATGATTAATTGAGTTATCATAATATAAGAATTGAGCATATTAATTAACATAATAGAAACTATCATACAATATTATATAATGTATATAAATTTAATATATAATATTATGTAACAATTGTTATTACCAATAATATTGAAGGTGAATTTGTTAAATGTATGCATCAAGGCCGCTGATTAGATTACAAAAAGTAGTTACATTTGATCAATGCTGATGAAGAAGAGAATGAGAATGATGATAATGATGATGAACTGTTGAAAGCTCTTCGCGAACGGCAGAAGAACAAAGGATATCAGAGAAGACATGATCCCTTTCAGAGATGCAAGTTAAAACTTATATAAAACTTATTTAAACGATATTTTTTCTGGACCCTTCAAACTTTACAATTTAAAAAACCACGGCTCATCGTCAGCAATAAGCTGTGATTGCGTCCTGTTCAGACAAGTTTTCCGTTTTGAATTCTTAGGATTTTTATAAATTTGGCTTTGCTTAGCTATTAATAAAAATATCAAATTTTATTTTACTGTTAATTGAAAAATAAAATTTACTTAAAATTGTTAAAGTTTTACTTTTTGATGCAATTTCATGTATTTTTTACTTACATTTTATTATATGTAATGTTCTATTTGTATACATGAGTTAAGTTTTTATTTCAATAATATCCTGATACCATATTTCTACCCCATTACTTATTTTGATTCACTTATGCTTTTTAGATGGTAAATGCGTAAATATAGCTTTCCGATTCTTAAACGTGTCACGATTTGCTGATAATTTCATGATGATTCACTGTTTTTTTTTATTCTATCGATGCAATGCTTCATGTATTCGGGCCCTCACGACTTCATGAATCATAAAGGATTTACCATAAAGTAACCGATCAAAAAATATAATAAGATAGTTTATTTAAATGAAAAATGGAAATATAACATTTAGCTTATAACAGCCTGTACAAATGAATGAGGATAGTCACAAATGCTTATAAATAGTTTTAACCGGTTTAAAAAAAATTAAAGATTTAAAAAATCGTTTTAAAATTTTAACTTTGAAAAGTAGTTCTGAGAAGGTTACATCAAGCACATTTGAACGAAAGTTGAATTTTATATTGCCTGAAAGAGTTAATACTTTGAAAAGATAAAAACATTTATAAATTTCTGAAACTAATACAGCTGAATAGAAATTGTCGATTGTTCTGGAATGCTGGTTGGAACATCGGGATCGACTGTGGACTTAGCCGAGATATTTCTTTCCAGCCTCTTTCTCTTCTCTTCCTGTAAGTACTTCTCGTCAGCCTCCCGGTTCCTTTTCCTCTTCAAACACACGGCTAAGATGATACCCAGAATGATGAGAAGGAGAATAATTCCAACAGCAATCAAGATGTAGGTGAGCATTGGGAAGAGCGGAGAAGTGAGGGCTTTAGGACCGTCGAACTGCAGAGCTTGACATTTCATATTTTTTTCGATCGAGACAAACACAGGCTCTGTCTCGACACACACATCGAGCAGACCGGCTTTGTCGAGGTTGTTGCTGAACTGCATTTGCGGCGACTTGTACCACACGGTGGAAGCTCTGGAGACGCTGGTGTTGGAGGTGGAATTGCTTTCCAGCCGCCACGAGAGCACAAACCACTTTACACTGTCCATGTTGCTTGAATTCCACGCCATGCTGAAGCCAGAATCTGTACTTTTGACTTGGATGAAGTCGATCATTGGAGTGGGGAATTTACAAGACTTTTTGTAGAGGATTGGCCTGGTTGTGTAGTTCATCGGGAGAATACTTTCGACACAAAGAAGGTTTGGAGGAGGAGAAAAAATGTTTTGAGGGCATTCTGTTTTGTCTGATAAGAAACAAGCTAGAAACTTATAATTTCCATCTTTTTTGCAAACCGTTTTGTCGTAATCTATGAAGGAGAGATAATTTACGAGGCTTGTAAGCTGGTTGCATCGGCACAGTAAAGGATTTCCGGCTACGTAGAACTTATTAAAGTTTTTTACATTTTGCAGATCCTCTATTTTGTTCCATGATAGGTCTACAGTCGCTCTAGAAACAGCGCTTACATTCGTAAGTTTGGCCAGTTCTGCACTGCTCAGAGCATTCATTGAGAAGTTAAGAAAGGTGGGGTTAAGAGAGTCGACTATGAAGTCTGAATCAATCGTCGTGACGTTATTATCGCTCAGATCTAAAACTTCGAGTCTTTTCAATTTGTATATGTTGTCTTTGGTGATCGAAGAGAAGTAGTTTGACTTCAAGTTTACTTTTTTCAGCCACTCAAAATGTTGTATTCTCACTTCTTCAAGACAAGAGGCGTTCAGATGGAGTTCTTCGATGGTGGCGGTGGTAGCGGCTTTATCAGCGTCGAAAACGGTAAGAGAGTTTCCATCAAGATGAAGTACTTTGAGTTGCTTCAGGTTCTTGAACGTCCCCACCAATGCGTCACTCTCCAACATATTACTGCCCAAGTCGAGGTTGGTGAGCGTGGAGCTTGCACTGAACGAGTCAGCATTAAAGGCGTTGATTTTGTTTCCTCTCAAGTTCAAAAGGCTTAATTGATCGTTCAATTTAAACCAATCTGTTTCAATTTTTTGAATTTTGTTGTTGCTGAAATCGATTTTTTGAATACGCCTCGGTGAGTCGAATGGACCAGAATCGATGAGTGAGATTTCGTTATTGCTGAGGTCCACTTCAACAAGGTTACCCAGTGAATCCAACCATCCGAGGGGGAGGTGTTTGATTTGGTTATTTTTAACAACGAGGTATCTGAGCTGGGTGAGGCCTGCAAAGGTGTTTGCCTTGAGGACTGCTATGTCGTTGTCACTCAGGTCCATCTTGTCCATGCCGTCCATTCCATTAAAGGTGTAGTCGGCGATACTTTGAAGTTGGTTGTTTTTCATGGAGATTGTTTTCAACTGGCGGCAATTTGAGAATGTCAAAGCAGAAATGTATGCTAGTTTGTTGGAGGAGATGTCAAAGGTGTGGAGGTATGGCTGGTTGATGAAGATATTTCCGGGTAGGCTTTCAATTTGGTTTTGAGACAGGTCAAAAACTTGAAGCGAAGGAAGATTCTGGAGAGTGTCGTTTTCTAGCTTCGTGAGAAGATTGTTGGATAATATGAGTTGTTTGAGAGAATTCAAACCAGAAAACATTGAAGGGTTAAGGCTTTGGAAAAGGTTGAAGTCCAGAGTAATACTTTCGAGATTGTTTTGGTATTTGAAGGTGTTTTCTTTGATTTCATTGAGTTTATTGCGCGAAAACGAAATCTTTTTAAGATTAAATGTGTCTTGAAAAACAGGGGGTGATAGTGTCGAAATCTGGTTCGAGTCTAGGTAGAGATAGTTGAGACTGTGAAGGCCTTTAAACACATCATCAGGCAAATCCGTGAGCAGGTTGTTGCTCAGATACAAGGTGTTCAAGTTAGCAAGTCCATCAAAAGATTTTGAATTCAGTTTCGTGAGGCCTAGACCCGAAAGATTCAAAAATTTGACATCTAAGCCTTTGAATGCGTACGGATGAATTTCTTCGAAGTGGACAGGTGGGTTTCTGGAGATTTCTAAATGGCCCGTGGCGGCTGAGAACATGCAGTAGGATGGCGTGCTGAAGAAAGGATCTGCAGAATCTATACATCTCAAACCTATGGCTTGTTTGAGTGTAACCGTAGAAATAGATGTTGTTGTTGTTGAGGTAGATTTTATTGTTGTTTCTGTTGTAGGAGTAGTCATGGCAACTACAGTTGACTCTGATGTTGTTGCTGTTGTGACAGCATTTGTGGAGTCACTGAAGAAGATGGTAGCGGCTTGACTGAGAGAGAAAAACGTTAACAAAAAAGTAATTAACGTCAAAATGTTCAACATCTTCATTAAATACTTTATAGACGAGTTTTAATAAGTTGTAAAGTAACTATTAAAATAATTTTCAATGTATAAAATCAGTTTTTAAAACTGGACTGGTGTGCTCAAAGAAGATTTTTAGAGTATTATCTCTTTGTTGAAAAACCTGCATTTTGCATGAAAATTCTCCATTATATACTGCTCGTGCTCTGACGTAGTGCCGACACCCCGCGCCGTTCTCACTAACGTTTCCTGTTTTCGACGTCAACCTCAGCCTTACAATTAGAGCTATGCATTCAACCTTCTGTAGATTGCGTAAGTTGTTTATAGAATGTAGGACTTGATAATAGAATGTAAGAGTTTTTTGAAATGTATATTTTAAGTCGATTGTTTGTTCTGACGAATGTTTTTTTAAGGCTCGATTAAGTTAATTTATATTATTTTTATTATTCCATTAATCATATCGATTAATGAAATTGTAAAAAATATTCTCGATGCTACTGATTTAAAGGTTTGCTGAGTCTTCTATAGATTTTGAAACCTTTAAGGGTTCATATGTTATTTAACGAATAATAATTATTATTATAATAGGCGGCTAAAAAAATGAAACGTTAGGAAAAAGTGAAAAATCTTGAACAATTATTAGACGTGAGAAAGTTTAGAAAGGTCGTTAAACTTTTAACGAACTAAAATGGAAATGTAATGCTCCTTTCTTCTGAGCTGTTTAGCCCAATCGTGAAAAGTTTCGTCATTTTAGGCGCGAAAGTTTTTTTTGGCGGCAGCCATTCTTTTCCAAGGCTACTAGTGTGTATGGGAATTGAACCCACGACCTATATGCCGCCAATCATTCACAACCCGTTCAAATGCCCATTGATTTTCAAAATTAATATACTTTTTCATGTTTTTTTTCATTTGATTAAAAAGTTTTGTAAGCTTTTTTCTTTTCTCGTCACTTTTTAAAAATGTCAATTAGATGGAAACACGCGCCTGTTTCTCCCGGTATCAATCTTTCTTGAAATAAATGAATACTTACAATTGAATTAACTTTAGAGTTTGTATAAAAAATGTAAAATTATCTTATTTTAAAAATATATAAAATATATGATTTATTTTCTGAATAAAATCAATAAATTAAAACTTAAAATGATCAACTACATGAAAATGCTCTTAAATTCTTGAATAATGAATGAGTAATTGCATTGATTATTGTGTCGTGAATGGCGTAAACACATGTTAAATGCTGAGAAGCAATAAAGATTAAATATTCCAATTAAAACACGGATTTTTTTTCGTGTTTCTCACGATAAATAGTTCATTATAAGAAGTTTATTTTTAATATTTTGTTTTTCTATATTTGATTTCTTATTTAGAAAATTCATTATTTTATATTTATATTTTAGGGCCTTAAAAAATATTTTATCCAAAACTACTATTTTATTTATTTTGACATAAATAAGAGAATTCATAAGTTTAGACTAGTTTAGTTAAGGTTGTTTAACCGGTCTTTTGTCCTCTATATTAAATGTTTTAACAAAAAATAAATAAATTATAATTTTTCTCAATGAATACTTTCAAATATCCATGAAAACTATTAAAAGTTGCATTTCTTTGAATAGTCACACACAATGTGGTCGTGACTCAAAGCAAGTGTTTTATATGAGTTTAGTTTGAAAAGACATGTTTCGTTACATGAAAAAACGAAGCACGACTTGATGTTTATTGAGATTTTTAAAATCTTATCGTGTTTTTCATTATCAAGGTACTGTCTTATTGTTTTGTCCATAAGTTTAAATGAATCAAAATATTCCATTAAAATGAAATTTAATAATATATATTTACAAGTTTTAAATTTCTAAACTTCAGCTTTAAATAAAAACTTTGAAACTGTTTTCTGCTTTAACGCAGACAATAAAAGAAAAACATTCTGAACCTATTTCAGAAAAAGTTAAACTTTCCCTTAATTGTTTTAACTCAATAAAAACCGTTTGCAGTATTTTAAAGAACTTCAACTCTTTTTAGTTTTTCCATTTGAAACTAAAATTCAAGCTCAATTTAAATTTAAATTATCTTTAAAATCTAAACTTTTATTTAAAAGTTTTTATTCATATTTAAAACCCCATTTTTATTCAAAAACATGCTATTCAAAACCCAATTTTTATCATTTTTGTAGTGCCCTCTTCTCCCAATCGACATTTAAACACACGTTTTAGCCGTTTAAGACAATTATTCCATTCCATCGTTTCAATTTTATCTTCTTATTTTTTATTTGATCAATTTTCTTATCAAAAATTTAATCGATTTAATGACACACTTATTCAAATTCAAAGATATAGGTTGATGCAACGGTTATCATAGCAATCTGTGAATTTAAACATTTTTACAACAAAAAGAATCTTTAAAAACCATTAAAAGTCAGATAATTCCAAGATTAAAACAACTTTAGTAGTAGAGGTAGTATTACTAGAAGTAGTAGTAGTAGTAGTAGTAGTAGTAGTAGTAGTAGTAGTAGTAGTAGTAGTAGTAGTAGTAGTAGTAGTAGTAGTAGTAGTAGTAGTAGTAGTAGTAGTAGTAGTAGTAGTAGTAGTAGTAGTAGTAGTAGTAGTAGTAGTAGTAGTAGTAGTAGTAGTAGTAGTAGTAGTAGTAGTAGTAGTAGTAGTAGTAGTAGTAGTAGTAGTAGTAGTAGTAGTAGTAGTAGTAGTAGTAGTAGTAGTAGTAGTAGTAGTAGTAGTAGTAGTAGTAGTAGTAGTAGTAGTAGTAGTAGTAGTAGTAGTAGTAGTAGTAGTAGTAGTAGTAGTAGTAGTAGTAGTAGTAGTAGTAGTAGTAGAAGTAGTAAAAGCATCAGTAGCGGTAATTGAACATTTCAATGTCGGTGTTGGTTATAGTAGTAGTATTGAACACGATCATAGTAAATGCATGACTGAAGTTACAGTAATGTTAGTAGTAGACAGCCACTGTAGTAGTAATAGCCTTGGTGATGATGATGATAATATTATTGTGATGATTATAGTATTATGATGATGATTATTATAGTATTATGATGATGATGATTATGGTATTACGAGGATGATGATGATTATAGTATCAATTGTTGGGTAAAACCTCTGAAGCATACAAAAGATTACGCTACGCTAGAAGGAGTGTTTGAATGGGCATGAGGAGATTTAAGAATAATTACGGGGTTTTTGGAATAGTTAAAGAGAGGAAAAATAAATTTAATAAAACATTTATTATTTATTTATGTTTAAAAAACCGAATTGAAAATATATGTGTGCTTTTTTAAACATTTGAGCATGTTAAACCTAACTCATAAAAAAATAAATGGAAAATATTCATACAATTATTGTTAAAGTATGTAAGCATGTAAGACATAATTCATAGAAAATAAATGTTTTTGAGAGAATGCGAATTTAAATGGATAGAAATCTTGATTATGTAATCATAAATTACTGCCATATCTTGAGTAGAATCATCGACGAGTAGTGGATAGATAGATGGAGGAAAAAAAGAAATTAAAGATATTATCTTAATGGCTTTCTAAATGTACGAATATGCTACTTTTTAAAAGCTGAATAGTTAGAAATGAAAATGTATGACTACTTTTTGGTTTTTCGAAATACAAAATAGATTTTTTTAAAAGAACTGTTTTTATCATTATAAAACTTTTTGAGATTATTTTCCGGTCATTAAAATAATTATGCTTATTGAAACATATTGAAAACATTATTTGAAAGACATTTCTGAAAGTCGACATTCTTGCATTGTTTGTAGATTATTGATTTGTAAACCATCTTTTTAAAACGAGCACAATAACACAAATTTTCTTTTTAAAACTTCTTCATTTCATTTTCCAATTGATTTTTTTTCTCTCTAGACAATCTATTCTCTTTTGAATTTATTAAGGATTCTATAAGTCACAATGCTTTACGACCTACTTTGTATGCAAGACCTCGAGAATACATTGATGTGACTCCGTCGAAATTACCCTAGACAAAATTATACTAAAGAAAAAAATTTAACTATTTTTTGGAACAACACATTTTTTCAAGAGCATAAACCATTTATTTATGTGCTTTTGCTTTGAGAATTTTTCGATTTACGTTAGAAACCGAATTTAATTATTTCATAAAACACAAAAAAATTAAAGATAAAAAAATCTTATGCAATTTAAAATAAGCTTTTCCTTAGCTTGAAGCAAAAAAAGTAACATTTAAAAATTAATTTGAAATGTAAGCCCAATAATCAATCCTTTACTATTTTCTGCAATCAGAACTCTATTTTTTTTAATTTAAAAATTTATATTATAAATTATAAATTACTTTTAAAATCTTGGATACTTATTTTGAGATATCATAAATAACACTACCGCTGTCTCAACTGTCATTGAAAAAGACAGATCTTCAGACTCTACGATACGATGAAGCTGTTTTTTTTACTTTTCCAGCCTGTGTATCCCCTATTTCCGCATTATTCCTAATAATTTATCTTCAAAGTACACATTAAAAAAATAAATATTCAAAAAATGTTTCAATTGTGGATACACAAAACATGTTAAGAGGCTTTCTTTAAATTGTGATTGATAAAACAAAGTTTGGTGGTTATTTTAAATTAATTTAAGGTTTTTTTGGTTAAAATATTTTTTGCTAATGTTTTTGAAACAATTTTTTATTTACGTTAAATTATCTGAGTTTGCCATATTTGTCAATTTAAGACCATAGTTCAAATGCATATTGTTAAACTTAACTTCTTTAGAATTAATACTTGAGGAGACTCTATTAGGCTTTAAAAATTCATATTTACAATCCAATTATTGAAAAAATAACTAGCATGCTCAGTGAAATAACAGCAGTAAGAATGGAAAACAAACTCAAACTTGATAACCTGTACCAATTTCTCGGCATAGTTACACCCCCTTCCGACACACATCCATCAACTACAACCCATCAACGCCTTCAATGCATACCTCTCATCACTTTGCTCTACTGATGATTCTTTTTATTGTATCCAATTTACTTACCCATCCATCCATAAACCACTAATCCGAAAGCACCCATCTAAAACACCTCAAGTGAAACTGGATTAAATTAAAAACTTTCTAACTCCAACATGTACACACAAACAAACAAACAAACAAACAGACACACACACACACACACACACACACACACACACACACACACACACACACACACACACACACACACACACACACACACACACACACACACACACACACACACACACACACACACACACACACACACACACACACACACACACACACACACACACACACACACACACACACACACACACACACACACACACACACACACACACACACGCACACACACACACACACACACACACACAAACACACACACACACACACACACACACACACACACACACACACACACACACACACACAGGTTTGAGGTTGTAGAAGGTTTCAACAAGGTGATAAATGGCGTGTCCAACATGCTGTAATTATACATGCTTCTCAGAGGGCCTGGATTGATGATGGAGGAAAGAGTTTGAAAGGGGGAGTGGATGTATGGGAGGTTGCAAGAGAAGATGGGTGGGAGATTGGATGAGAGGATGGGTGGATGGATGGGAGGTTGGAAGAGTGGATGGGTGGATGGATGGGAGGCTGGAAGAGTGGATGGGTGGATGGATGGGAGGCTGGAAGAGTGGATAGGTGGATGGATGGGAGGTTGGAAGAGTGGATGGGTGGATGGATGGGAGGCTGGAAGAGTGGATAGGTGGATGGATGGGAGGTTGGAAGAGTGGATGGGTGGATGGATGGGAGGTTGCAAGAGTGGATGGGTGGATGGATGGGAGGCTGGAAGAGTGGATAGGTGGATGGATGGGAGGTTGGAAGAGTGGATAGGTGGATGGATGGGAGGTTGGAAGAGTGGATGGGTGGATGGATGGGAGGTTGCAAGAGTGGATGGGTGGATGGATGGGAGGTTGCAAGAGAAGATGGGTGGGAGATTGGATGAGTGGATGGGTGGGTGGGTGGGAGGTTGGAAGAGTGGATGGGTGGATGGATGGGAGGTTGCAAGAGAAGATGGGTGGGAGATTGGATGAGTGGATGGGTGGGTGGGTGGGAGGTTGGAAGAGTGGATGGGTGGATGGATGGGAGGTTGCAAGAGAAGATGGGTGGGAGATTGGATGAGTGGATGGGTGGGTGGGTGGGTGGATGAGAGGTTGGAAGAGTGGGTGGGTGGATGGATGGGAGGTTGGAAGAATGGATGAGTGGGTGGATGGGAGGTTGGAAGAGTGGATGGGTGGATGGATGGAAGGTTGGAAGAGTGGATGGGTTAGGATGAAGAAAAGGTAAATGAATAAATGAGGGGTGGATGAAGTTTAGAATAAACTCTAAATGATTGGTATTTATATTTGTAAATATTCGCTGTTTAAAAAAGTTGAAATTTTTGCATATGTGAGTGCATGGTTGGGTGAACAAAAAATAGATGGATGGATGAGTTCATGGCTGGGTGAATGACGAATAGATGGATGGATGAATGCATGCAGGGTTGGGTGAATGACGAATAGATGGATGGATGAATGCATGCAGGGTTGGGTGAATGACGAATAGATGGATGGATGAATGCATGCAGGGTTGGGTGAATGACGAATAGATGGATGGATGAATGCATGCAGGGTTGGGTGAATGACGAATAGATGGATGGATGAATGCATGCAGGGTTGGGTGAATAATGAATGCATGAATTCGAAGGAAGTGAATTTTCTTGGATAATATATGAGTCTGGAAAAAGTAATAGAAGGTGATTAATGCATAGTGGAAAAGATGGATGGAGGTGTTGAGGATGGATGAATAAGAAACCATAAAGATTGATAGAAGAAATAAATTTTGGATTAATGAAAGAATTAAAATATATTAATGAAGATTTCTGAAAGCTTCGAAATTGGATTAAAATAACAGGATAGGTATAATTGTTAGGAAAACACCTTTAATTAAATTATTTCAAGAAGTGTAGTTTTCGTTAGATACGATCTTCCCTGTCTAACAGTATGTGTTAACTTTCGCATTTTTGGATGTCATGATACTATCGATCTGTTTTAGATAATATAATGGACTAACGAAATGCTAATTTTATTTCACTTAAAATATCTGTTCAAATAAACGGAAAAAAAATAATTTTAATGATTTATTATGACCAGTTTATAAAAATATATACCTACATACATTTTTCTTTATACCTTAATAAATAAAAATTATATATATATAATATTTAAAATATTTACGTTTTTCCATCCTAGTTCATTAACCGGTAACTTAAAAAAATTAAACTCATTAAATCCTTTTTAAAATTATGCTTTATCAACATTTTCCCACACTTCTCAATCATTACTACATGTAGGGGATTTAGAGGTAGATGTATAGCGGGAAGCTGTACATTAAAAATATAACATTCCTTTTATTGTCGTTACATCACTATCGTGGTATGTGTTCGCTGAATAAATTACATGTAACGTGAATTTTTTTTGGTCCATATCGTTCACAGCCTGACAGACGCATGCCATGTTACAATGGTTCTGAGAACCATGGTTCTTATGCGCCAAAGACGCCACTCCACACGACGTACACATCTCTCAATGCATACGTCGCAAACACCGCATCATATACACTAGGTATATGATAGTTCACTGTTGCTTTTCAGAGATTCGAGCAGGCAACCTTTGAGTTGCAAGTCCAACGTCTACCATCTAAGCCCTCCCCGCTCCCATTATTATTCATGTAATTGTTTTTAGATTGGTGCTGGATGAATGCCGTGGGGTTTAATCTGAATTAAAAATCTGCTTTGGGAATTTTGAGAAACCGGGTTAATTAATCTAAACTGAATGAATGTGAATAAAAGATATTTGATGAAAATTCAGAAAAATCTTCAATAATTCAAATGAATAAAAAAAAGAATCTAAAGTTCTTAAAACCTTTAATTAAAGATGTATGAAATGATTTCTCAGAAGTAATTTTCGTCAATAATAATCCTAAAATAGAAAGTTTTGTGATGCGAATTTGACAAAATGTTATATTTAAAAAATTTCACATGAACAAAAAAATAAATAATCAATTTTTGCAAGTATCACATAAAAACTTGAAAATAAATTGTTAAGCATCTTGAAAAACCATAAAACTCACAAAATTACGCACACAACACACACATGTGAGCATAATCAAAAACTCATCTCAAACTCACAAAAAAGCATAAGAGACGAGCATGGCTAAGAGCATTACGAGTGGATGGATGCGTGGATGGATGCGTGGATGGATGCGTGGATGGATGGGGCATGGATGCATTATGACAGTGTTTGCGTGTCGTGAGTGGATCTCAAACATGCGCTTGAAGATTTTCGAGATTTTTGGCCTAATCCAGCTTTGTCTTTTTTGTTCTTTTGCACTTTTTATTACTAAATTTTCATTTTTCAAATATTGTTTTTTCTTCTATTAATAGTAAACTCGTTTTAACATCATAAAAAATATTTATCTAATGTAAAAACTGCTTTTTCACTCACTCTTCGTAATTATCCCTTTAAATGTTTATAATTTGAACAATTTAAAACATTTTAAATAATTAAATTTTATTTAAATTTCCCTTCTGTTCGTTCTTCAATTGTTTATTACTGGCATTCTTCTGGAGGCATTCAGGTCTAGACTCTTTACGATGCAATTATCGAATTAAATGCCTTGATATATCTTTTTATGAATTTTGAAAAGTAATTCCATTCACTAAAAAATCATGCACGTATCGTTACAATTTCTCTATTCATTCGTGCTATTAGATATTTTTATTTTCTTCCATTTCCATTTTCTTTCGGCTTTTCTTCCACTCCCATTCACATCAGTAGAGAGGTCAGATCAATTAATTCTCGCTGTTTCTTGCTTGTTCGACTTGAAGGCATGCATGTCTATTTGATCCTCCAGCATCAACTCTTTTATTCTTCTTCTCATCAATTCATCTTAAACTTTCTTACATTCATTTTTTTATGAATTCATCCATTTATTTTTTATCCCATGTACCCAAATTTCCATCTATTTATAAATTCATTTATCCGTTCTTTCATCCATTCAAACATTTATTCATCTACTTATTCCCTCACCAATGCATCAATCCTTTCAAACAATGCATGCCTACGCGAACGTTTAATCTAGCAACTCTTTCATCTAAGCATAAAAGATACCAGTTTATGTAGTCCACAACTCTATTTTCTATTCATTACTTAAACAATCTCTTAATGCATTATTCAACCCTTAGTGAGTTATCTATTAAGAAATATAATAGCAGCCATTACTGAAGGACACAAGGCGAAACGAGTTTCAGGGCCTCAAAGCTAATGATTGATATATTATGAATGTTTGAATAGATGAATGAATGGATAGATTTTTAATGAATATGTTTTTTATTCGTTTAAATTCGACGTCAGCGGTTATCAGAACAATTGTAAGAGACTGAAGACTTAGGGTGTTATTCAATTTCAGTATCATGCATCTATTCTTATAATCATTATTATAATGATTTAACATAGTAGATAAAAAAAAGAAGTATATTTCTATTCACACATCCACCCACTATTCATCCATTCATTCATCCATCCATCCATCCATCCATCCATCCATCCATCCATCCATCCATCCATCCATCCATCCATCCATCCATCCATCCATCCATCCATCCATCCATCCATCCATCCATCCATCCATCCATCCATCCATCCATCCATCCATCCATCCATCCATCCATCCATCCATCCATCCATCCATCCATCCATCCATCCATCCATCCATCCATCCATCCATCCATCCATCCATCCATCCATCCATCCATCCATCCATCCATCCATCCATCCATCCATCCATCCATCCATCCATCCATCCATCCATCCATCCATCCATCCATCCATCCATCCATCCATCCATCCATCCATCCATCCATCCATCCATCCATCCATCCATCCATCCATCCATCCATCCATCCATCCATCCATCCATCCATCCATCCATCCATCCATCCATCCATCCATCCATCCATTCCTCGGTTCATTTGTCTGGAATAATTGAGCAAGCATGCAAGATGCTATCAAAAGATTTAGTCGATTTGAAATTCACCTAATGAGGTGGACTTCTTTGTATTTCTTCTTTGTGTTGTATCGTTGTTGCCTTTTGTTTTTTGGTATTTGTTGTTGCTGTATTTTTTATTGTTGTTTTTGTTGTTTTTTATACTTTTTTAGATAAATAAAAATACTTTTATTTAATTTTTTTAAATACTTTTATTCCCTATTTTTTATACTTTTATTTTTTTCTTTGTTGTTTTACTGCATTTATTATCCAATTTACATTTATTCATTAAACCTCAGTTCAATATTGAAAAGAAATAAATCATTTTATCACTTTAATCTTCAAGATGACGAAAACATTATAGTTCCGGGCCACTTACGCATCTTTGAGCTTAAACTTTTTTCATGTTTTTACGCTAAACCGATCCCTAAACACATGCACATAATGCATTTCACATTATCAACATCGCCACAATATCTCAATTTCTACGGAACCTTCATCACATAAATGAAATTACATCATGGAAAGTTCTTACATTGATGATTTTGGTAATGATAGTCGATTTTATTTACCCTAATAGAACTGGTTGTATTGGTGATGATTAGGAGGGTTGTTGTATTGGTGATGATTAGGAGGGTTGTTGTATTGGTGATGATTAGGAGGGTTGTTGTATTGGTGATGATTAGGAGGGTTGTTGTATTGGTGATGATTAGGAGGGTTGTTGTATTGGTGATGATTAGGAGGGTTGTTGTATTGGTGATGATTAGGAGGGTTGTTGTATTGGTGATGATTAGGAGGGTTGTTGTATTGGTGATGATTAGGAGGGTTGTTGTATTGGTGATGATTAGGAGGGTTGTTGTATTGGTGATGATTAGGAGGGTTGTTGTATTGGTGATGATTAGGAGGGTTGTTGTATTGGTGATGATTAGGAGGGTTGTTGTATTGGTGATGATTAGGAGGGTTGTTGTATTGGTGATGATTAGGAGGGTTGTTGTATTGGTGATGATTAGGAGGGTTGTTGTATTGGTGATGATTAGGAGGGTTGTTGTATTGGTGATGATTAGGAGGGTTGTTGTATTGGTGATGATTAGGAGGGTTGTTGTATTGGTGATGATTAGGAGGGTTGTTGTATTGGTGATGATTAGGAGGGTTGTTGTATTGGTGATGATTAGGAGGGTTGTTGTATTGGTGATGATTAGGAGGGTTGTTGTATTGGTGATGATTAGGAGGGTTGTTGTATTGGTGATGTTGGTGACGGTGCTGCTGATTGAGGTAGTGGATGTGGTGACTTAACTTCTAATTCGGTAGTGGATGTGGTGACTTAACTTCTAATTCAACATCGCTACAGTCAAGGTTGACTATTACGCGACGAGGGCTGGTGGTTGTGAAGATTTCAGTGGTGGCAGTGATGATGATAGTAGTAGTGGTAGTGGCAGTGGTAATGATAGTAGTAGTGGCAGTGGTGGTGGTGGCGGTGGTGGTGGCGGTGGTGGTGGCGGTGGTGGTGGCGGTGGTGGTGGCGGTGGTGGTGGCGGTGGTGGTGGCAGTGGCAGTGGTAATGATAGTAGTAGGGGCAGTGGTGGTGGTGGATGAGACTGAATTTAATGGCTGTTTAATTGTTCTAGATGTTCGGGGCTGGATCTAATGGTATTTACGGTGTGGACTAAATTATTAATAAAAAGGTTTTATTACTAAATGGGTTCTTTTTTATTTTGTTAATATATTAATTATATTTTTTCAGAAAATAAAATGAAAATTAATGATTTTTCAAAATTACAATTACAACCATGAACATTCGAGTTGTTAAAATATATGTTCGAACTAGAAACTCAAAACATTTCTTTTTTTGAAAAATGATATTATTTAAACAATATGATTGTGCGAATAATATGGTATTTTAAGGTAGTTACAATGCAATAAGTAGGGAGCGGGGATGGATTAGTTGGTAGACGTCGGACTTGCAACTCAAAGTTTTCCTGTTCGAATCCTTGACGAGCAACCGTGAACTCTCATATACCTAGTGTATATGATGCGGTGTTTGCGACGTATGCATTGAAAGTCGTGTGGAGTGGCGCCTCTGGCGTATAAGAACCATGGTTCTCAGAACATGCCTGCGTCTGTCAGGCTGTGAACGATATAGACCAAACAAAATAAATAATGAAAACACAATAAAAACTATTAAATCAAATTACTTATTAAAAGGCTGACGCTGCGACAATTAAAGCATTTTCATATTTTGCCGTTTGTGGCAGTTGGGAAACCATTAATTTCTATATCTCTCTATAATTTGTAAATTACAAAAGGTTTTAATCCAAAAAAATGTAAAAACATCTCTTAAAAGCTTTTGCTTTTACTTCAAAATTAACTATCTGAAATCATCCATAAAAAACGAAAGTCAAGCATAAAATCGAGAATATAAACAAGTAAATATTTCATTATTAATAAAACAGATTAATTAAAAACTTAGAGAAATAAGAGGGCAGTAAAATTTGAGATTTTGACAATAAAAGAACGGCGTTGAAAGCGATATGTGCGCTTGACTGCTTGTTTGACAATAGCCTAACGACCTTCTTATTTGCATATCAGTACAATAGAGGTGGGTATTTCTCGATCAAATGGTTGTAATAATCGAGGTGGGTGGCTGACGTCTTGGAGTGTGGTAAAAGGAGGGTAGAATGAGACAAAGGTGGGCGGGAGTGTGTTGGAATTAATTGGAGTTCGGTGAAGAGTGGTGGCATGTGGTGGAGTGTGGGAAATGATTTGAGTGCAGTGGGGTGTGTGAAATGCTGTAAAACGTGGTATAGTATTTTAATGCTCTGATAGTGTTATATTGATCCTTTTTTGCTAATTGATTCTTTTTTTTTAATTTAAACATTAAAATGCATAAGTATTTATTACCATCATATAAATTAAGAATAATTCATTTTCTTAGTTTATAGATGGCTTCAAACAAATCTCCCTAGATTATATGTTTTTTTAATTCAAAAACATTCAAATAAAACACGATTGGAGCGAGATTCTACACACAATTTATCCCAACCTTAATCTCGATCACTGTATACTTGCTTTGATTTATTGACCAAAGGCTCTTAAATTCAACTTTTTTCTATTTTAAATATTTTAATAAGAATACATTTTTCATGCAGGAAATTTAATAATACTCATAGTTTTAATCAAATAGAGCTAATAAAGTTGACAGTTATTAAAATAATATTCTAAAAAACAGTTAAACAAAACTTTTTTTATATTAACAATTGTTTGGTCGTGTTAAATGAGTATTAAATAAAAATGATGCATTCATTAAGATTGATTTAAATGCAAAAGTATCAAAATACATCAAAAATGCAATGAACACTTTTGATACTACATCATAATTAAAAAATACATAAAAGAAAACAATTATAACAAAACAAAGAAGATTAGAATACAGTAGAATACAATAAAAATGCAAAAAATGCTTGAAAAGAAACAATAGAATAGCAACAAGAGAAGTAACGAAGCGGAATAAGCGCTTTGAATTGGCATGCAATCAATCCAAGCGCCATCAAACCCCGCACAGCGAAAGTCTTTGATCTCTAATGCACTACTTTGATGTTTGTCCTGCTCCTTGGTATACGTCACACTACAATTGTGTGTGTGTTTATTTTTGAGTGTGTGCGTGTTGTGTTTATTTGTGTGTGCTGTGTGTGTGTGTATTTGTGTTTGTGTGTGCATGTGTGTGTGTGTGTGTGTGTGTGTGTGTGTGTGTGTGTGTGTGTGTGTGTGTGTGTGTGTGTGTGTGTGTGTGTGTGTGTGTGTGTGTGTGTGTGTGTGTGTGTGTGTGTGTGTGTGTGTGTGTGTGTGTGTGTGTGTGTGTGTGTGTGTGTGTGTGTGTGTGTGTGTGTGTGTGTGTGTGTGTGTGTGTGTGTGTGTGTGTGTGTGTGTGTGTGTGTGTGTGTGTGTGTGTGTGTGTGTATGTGTGTGAGTGTGAACGTGTGAAAATATGGGTTCAAAGATTCATTTGTCAATCTGTTTTTAAGCTTTTAAATGCGGCAAACAAAAAAATACTTGAAGCTTTTCCAGATAATGATAACCTCTCAAAATAAAACTGAAAAAATAATCCCTAATCTTTCAGTGACCAATAGCTTTCTTGAAAAACACCATTACAATACAATACCACGAGGAATATTATAAAATGGCGTAAGCCTCGGCGAGCTTCAAGACCATTTTAAAGTTAGTAAGAGGGTCTCCAAGATCTCAAAGGAGGTCGATGTCTCAGGAAGGAAAGTTTCAAAGCGGGAACTCCTTTGAAGGACTCGCGTGTATAACTTCTATGCCTGTATGTCTTTTGTCTTTTATTAAGAATTTGAGTCTTTTAGACTTTAAATAGACTATTATTTCAATATTAAATTCATGGAAACAAAAAACCACTTTAATAGATTGGTTTATGTGCTGGAATGTTTTTATTTAGAACCAGCTCTAATGGCTTATTTAAATACCAGATTTTTTGGACAACTGCCGTGAAATACTAGATTTCTAGACAACAATGATGTTGAAAAATATTCATTTTAATTATTTAAATATGTGTGAATATATACATATGAATATGGTTATTTCACGGTACTCAAGCTTTGAAAGAGTCTTCAAGAAAAAAAGGCTTCAAACAGATGCTACTGAGAATAAATTAAGACTTTAAAAAATGTGTTTTATTCGGTTTAGATACAATTTAAATATCAAAAAAAAACATTTTTATAGAATTAAACATTTTGAGCATGTTTTTTATTAATTTAAAAAGATTTTTTTGGTCAAACAAAAGTTAATAACGATAATTGCACAAATGGTTCAATTATTGAAATTCATTTATAAATTTGACGTTCATTTTATACCCGCAACGCTATTGTACTAAATTATTTGTTATCTGAAAAAGGAATTTCATCTTTTTATCTTTACACACAAAGCATTGTAGTTTCTAAGCGATGCCTTTATTTTATTGTTTCACATTTTATAAAATTGTATTAAAGTTCTCAAAGCATTAACTAAACCATAAACATAAAATTTCATAATTAAACCTTATTAAATGTTTAACTACTTCATAAATACAATTAAATTAATCCCGATTAATCTCACTCAAAGATCTCAATTTTCATTATAAACCACCATACTTCTTTAATTATACTGACAACAACGCCTAATGAGTAATGGCCTCGTTATGGGGAAATGGTCCACTGCTGTGGCTAGATTGGCATTTCATGTTTTAATGGCTTTTTTATCTTTCATTAATATATTTTTGTGTGTTTAAATTTTTTATTTTTTCCAAGTGTTTTTTTATTGTCGTCTTAGTTTTTTATTGTATTTTATTTTGGTTTGGTTAATGGGCTTTGGGGCTTTCAAGAATTTTTCCGGATTTAGTCCCTCTCATAGTTTATTTTTGTAAAAAATAAAAAAAATAAATGTTGTCTCTGGATGTTTATCTTTACTTTTTATTGGTTAAATTAAATGTTGAAAATTCTAATTATAATTTAAACTGGAAAAAACGTAAAATTATTTTATGTATAGATATTTTATAAATTTGAAAAAAAATTAATATATAAAGATTAAATCTTTTATTAGAATTCTAATTTTCGATTGTCGAGGTCGTCACAAAGTTGATGAAGACGAATTCGGCACTTATGGAGGAAAATGGCGCGTGGATGATAAAGATGGAATGAAAAAGTCGTTTTGAAGAGGTTGATGAGATCAATGAAGAATGATTGAAAATAAATAAATGTGTTTTAAGTGTGTATGTGCATGTGTTGTGTACGGGATGGGTGTGAAAGGAAGGGTGTGAATGGATGGGTGTGAATGGATGGGTGTGAATGGATGGGTGTGAATGGATGGGTGTGAATGGATGGGTGTGAATGGATGGGTGTGAATGGATGGGTGTGAATGTATGGGTGTGAATGGATGAGTGTGAATGGATGGGTGTGAATGGATGGGTGTGAATGGATGGGTGTGAATGGATGGGTGTGAATGGATGGGTGTGAATGGATGGGTGTGAATGGATGGGTGTGAATGGATGGGTGTGAATGGATGGGTGTGAATGGATGGGTGTGAATGGATGGGTGTGAATGGATGGGTGTGAATGGATGGGTGTGAATGGATGGGTGTGAATGGATGGGTGTGAATGGATGGGTGTGAATGGATGGGTGTGAATGGATGGGTGTGAATGGATGGGTGTGAATGGATGGGTGTGAATGGATGGGTGTGAATGGATGGGTGTGAATGGATGGGTGTGAATGGATGGGTGTGAATGGATGGGTGTGAATGGATGGGTGTGAATGGATGGGTGTGAATGGATGGGTGTGAATGGATGGGTGTGAATGGATGGGTGTGAATGGATGGGTGTGAATGGATGGGTGTGAATGGATGGGTGTGAATGTATGGGTGTGAATGGATGGGTGTGAATGGATGGGTGTGAATGGATGGGTGTTAATGGATGGGTGTGAATGGATGAGTGTGAATGGATGGGTGTGAATGGATGGGTGTGAATGGATGGGTGTGAATGGATGGGTGTGAATGGATGGGTGCGAAGGGATTGAATATGAACACAAATAAACCACTGAGTGAAAAAGACTCAATTTTATGAATTAAGTCTATATATGAAAGTAATAAAACAAATATTCTTTATATAAGGAAAAATCACAAGCTCAAAAATATATAAAACTGTGATAACATTATTTTGACGGGAGGTGTGGAAAGAACTGCTGATGGTTCTTGGATGTTTGATGGCCGAGTGCTGTTGCTTGGAGGGTGTTGATGCAAACGCTCAAGTAAGAAATTTGATGATGCTGGAGATTGTAATGATGGTGATGGATGCTATAATTATTTTAAATCAATTAAAATTGTTATAACTAATTATTATCATCTTGTAATAATTTAGTTATGATGATGATATAGGGATAATAAAACAATGGTAAAATAACAAATTGAAATTAAATATATGAAACATTCAATTTTATAAGATAAATAACTTCAAATATTGAGAAGATTTCTCAGGAAGAGACATTACCACACCGAAGTGAGCTGCAATGCTAGGATGCGCTAGCGGGGTTTTCTTTGCCCGAACTGCTTCCATGATTTCTTCCGGCATGGTACTGCATAGTCTTATGTTGGGATGGATGAAAGTGGTGAAGATGGTTGGTATGAAAAAGAAGGGCGGAGAAAGGTGGTGAGGATGAAATGAAGGATGTTAATGGTTGCCATAATGATGGATTTGTGATTCTTGTGTTTGCTGATGAACGTGTAAATACCGTAGTGATAATTCAATGAAAATGAAATGAGATAAAAAATTGAGAATAAAAAACTGGTAAGACAAATAATCATGAGCTGGAGTGAAAGTGATGGTTAGTGATATCATGCTGGTGTCAATTATGGCTGCAATGGAGATGGAAAGGGATAAAAATAAAGAAAATAGAGAATAAAGAGATGATTGCTATGCTGATGATGATACTGATGATGATGCTGATGATGATGCTGATGATGATGATGATGCCGATTGGGATGCTTAGAGGCGGTGCAATGTTGATGTGAGAAGGTGCGTGTAATTGATGTGTTGTAATGCTGTGGGATTCTAGGAAGATGTGTGTGTGTGTGTGTGTTTGTGTATGTGTGTGGTGTGTGTGTGTGTGGGTTTATGGGTGTGTGTGTGTTTGTGTGTGTGTGTGTGTGTTTGTGTGTGTGTTTTTGTGTGTGTGTGTGTTTGTGTGTGTATTGTTGAACGAAAAGATTAATGAGTATGCATTAAATGTGCGATACTTGTGGTGCCTTTGTTTTTAAAGGAAGAAAAGATTGGAAAATGGGAAAAATGAGACAAATAAAATAAAAATAAATGGATTAAGCAAAGCAAGAGCATATACATGTATGTGGAATGAGACCATGGCATTAGGATATTGCCTTCAGTTTTTAACTTTTGATGTTCACAATCATACATTCTTGAAGAAAAAAATGTATTCTGGCATTGTTTTCAATTTCAAAGTTTTTCAGCGGTTTGATGGAAAAACATTCTATCATTTTGTCAAACTAGCTTTTAAGCATTTGCGAGTCTTAAAAAGACGGTTTGAATTAATATATGAAGTTTTAAAAAATAAAAAGTTGTTTGTAATATTTGCAAGATAATTGTACGCCATCATAGTCATTTTCACACATTTCAATTCATGCAGTAGAGGGTTAAAACGCCTTATAAGTTGCGTTGTATGTTACAAGGTCATTCACTTCACACATATCAATCACCGTAATAATCAATTGAAATTGTATCATTTAATCACTATCACGGAAATTTTAAAATAAAAATAGTCTTTATTATCATGGCATATATTGATGCTATTAGTTTTAGTCGATAATTTGTTCTTATTATTATAATTTCATTGCTTTATGCAAACCAAAATTGTTTTTAAAAGATCCTGAAATCGTTGTTTCATCATTATCATCATTGTCAACGTTGTTTCATAATTATCATCATTGTCATAATAGTTTCATCATTGTCTCATCATTGTCATGATAGTTTCATCATTGTCTCATCATTACCGAAGTCACCTTCATGAAGATTTTTTTCCTCAAAAACTTCATTAATTTCAGCTATTCGTTGAATTTATTTTTTGAAATTTAATTCTGATTAGATTCTATTGCAACTCCATCCAAATTTATAACTATTACCCCCATCTTTACAAAAAGACAATCGTAAAACTCCAAATTTTAATGCCATAAATTATTGCTTATATTGCAGCATCTACAACCGTCATTATGGCTACCATCCTAATCAACACTACCTTCCAAATTAGACAAATAAATTATAAAAATGTGTAAATATTATTATTAATCAACAAATAACTCAAACTACTTCTTCACACACTACACTATTCTACCTATCCCTTCTTTCCACCCTCACTTACAACTGCACGCTTCCCTCCCTCCACCCATACCTTCCTCCACACAGCACTCCACCCTTCTTTCCTCTCATCTACAATGTACACCTGCTGCAAGGACATGTATTCCTGATGGATAAATGGAATTACTGAGGCCTCCCCGAGAGTAATAACACAGTTGATTACTGCATTAAAAGAAGGCGCTCATTTTCTCGTTATTGCAGATACTTTCAGACACAAATTACTTCACAAAGAAACGGAAACTGCCTTGCATACTATAATTTAGGCATCAAACGTTTACTACCATGACTACTGTTACTACTACTACTACTACTACTACTACTACTACTACTACTACTACTACTACTACTACTACTACTACTACTACTACTACTACTACTACTACTACTACTACTACTACTACTACTACTACTACTACTACTACTACTACTACTACTACTACTACTACTACTACTACTACTACTACTACTACTACTACTACTACTACTACTACTACTACTACTACTACTTCTACTACTACTACTACTACTACTACTACTACTACTACTACTACTACTACTACTACTACTACTACTATTGCTAAAAATACAATTAATACAAACACTACTACTGACACCACAACCAACGGAATGAAGCGATGCAATATAGCATTGCAATCAGAGAAATAAACTGATAAGGATGGCCTCTGAGACACAATGAAACTCTACCAGTTCATTATCGTCTGATTGCCTCCATTTGCTTTCCCATCCATTGATCGCTTAATACGATGTTACATTGCAACATCTCTCGAATGGCTGTTTTTTAAATGAATCAATCTAGAGCAAGTGAATTGTTTTAGAAAAAAAGAATGGAGTCAAATTAAGAAAAATACTTTCTAACTAAACTATTTTCTGAAATCCGGCCGGCTTATCCTTATTTGCCGTTAATAACGTTGGTAACAAAATACGAATTATAACTTATAGTTATGATCTATAATCGTTTTTTTAATTATTCCCTCTAAACTAATAGGTTTTTAGATTTTGCTTCACACAGTGCTATCTGATCGTATACTAGTCCAACATCGAGGGTGATAACTTTGTAATAAAGTTCATTTGTTCCTGTAAATATCAACATTATGCGTATTAATTAACCTAGTCGAATTTATAATCTAAGCATAAAAATATTTTGTCTAATGCTAAAAAAATATTTAACGCGACGTGGGTATTTTTTAAACTAGATTTATAACATTTTACAACCAATTTCTGTTACAATTTTGAGACTATGAAATAGAATTTCTATGAATATAAAAATATTTTATATATATATATATATATATATATATATATATATATATATATATTGTTTTCTTCACTATAAACTAATAACTTTATTAATCATCAAGTAACACGTGCATTAGTTTTTTGCAGTTTTTCACAACTTCACGACACAAAGCGGCTTTGTGACTCTGCTAATTGTAATACACAATGTCTTCTAGAAACAAGGAAAAAGTATAGATTTTCTAATTGCCAAAAAGAACTCTCTAAAAGGCTAAAAAAGTTTCTTTAAGTTTATTTTATAGACGTTTTTCAGACCGTGATTTCTTTTTGTTTTCGTTTAATACAGAATGTTGTTTGTTTCAATATCAGAATAGAAAATACTTTAAATTAATTCAGAAATAAAAAATGTTAAAACCATGATTTTAAAATGTAAAGATCGTTGTGGAATCTTTCAAAACCAAAATGAATACGCATACAACATCATAAAATAAACAAAATAACATATAAAACTAACATTTTTATTTTATCATTTGAATATTTTGTCAATTATCTTCTCATAATGCTTTTCCCACATTATAAAATTATTTTCATGAACTATTTCTTAAACTATTTTTAAACGACGGCTTTTTTCTTCAAATAACGACCTCATTCAACCTTCCAAATGCCGCCATTTCAATACTTTCAATTAAAAAAACTGCAAAAAGTATTCATCTATTCAAGCAAAACTACCAGAAAAAGCTGGCAGCTCATCCATCCCAAACCTTTTCCACTCGATACTTTTGCCGACACTTATCACCAGGCACTTCATCCTGCGGCTCGATTTGAAGCTTTTTAAAACCAATTATTTAAAATTATGTCTTTGAAATTCAACTTTCTTCCATTTTCAAACAATTAATTTTTTTACATTATTTTTCATTCATTCTAAACATTATTATTTTAATAATATTTCTTCCAAAACAACTTTTTATCTGAAATTCATAATTTTTTCAAATACAACTTTTTAAAACTTGGTAAAATAACTTTTTCCCAATTTGTTAATACTTTTTCTACTTTTTCCTTATTCACTACACCCCCTCACCCATCGGTCATGCAGCCTTCACTGCCGTAGTTGGAGTATTCCGATTCGATTAGAAGTTGTGGAAATAACTCACCAGAAGCATGCATCGAGTGGGATTATTTTTTTTTCATGATAAAAGTTTCTGGATTATATTATATTAGAAGTTAAGTGAAAACTCATTTTTAATTTTTCAAGTTATTTAAAGTTTTTGTTGTTGTTTTGTTGTTGCTAATAATTTGTAAAAAAAATGAATTTGAAACTTATTCATGTTTATTTACCAAAGTACATATTATTTAGTATGAACGCAATAAGTACACAATTTCGAAACAGCAAAATCCATACTCCATCCGAAAAGTTTTCAAAAAACCTTCTCTTGGTTTACTTCTGTCGCATCATTCTTTTTCCATTTTCACAAATCAATTAGTTCAAATTGCATTCGGAGTAGCTTTAATCAGTCTGTGAACTTTCCATTTGATGATTTACACGATTTTCATTTCCACGCACATGTTTCCAATAAGTAAATGTCTCTAAAACTTGTTTTTTAAACTATACATTGTCCCCGTGATACACACTGATAAACCAAAGAAACATAATAAAAAGAAACATAATATAAAGAAAAATAATATAAAGAAACATAATATAAAGAAACATAATATAAAGAAACATAATATAAAGAAAAATAATATAAAGGAACATAATATAAAGAAACATAATATAAAGAAACATAATATAAAGAAACATAATATAAAGAAACATAATATAAAGAAAAATAATATAAAGTAATAAGTTAAAACCAGGGAATATACATAAATCTAAAATGAAAACAAAATGAAAACTTATAAAGAGACTTGAACAAAAACATCGTAATTACACTCATTTTCATGAGTGAAAAACTATTGAAAAACATAAAACACTAAACGAAGCAACAGACTTTAATCAATAGGAATAATCCATTGAGAAACAATGGGGTGCCCAGAATTCGGAATGGGAAAAGAAGGACATAAAGATAAAACATTCATTTTATTTTTTCTCATAAATAACGGCATTTTTAAAACACATAGAAGTATATATGCAAGCTAAAACCAATTAAAATGTCTATATATATAATTAAAAAAGCAAAATGATGTCACAATACATACGATAGATTTTTAATTATATAAAAGTAATTTAAAGAATCTTTAAGAAAATACAACATCCAAAAAATACAAATTGAAAGACACATATGCACACACACACGTACACACAAACAAACACACAAAACAAACAACAAACGGCGAAGACGTCAGGAAGTCAAATCACCTCATGAATACACACACGTCATTTCCGAACAAACACACCAACGTGCTTCGACAAACACCGAGGAAGAGATGCGGCATTAAAATTGAAATGTATGATATCGTATGTAAGTGTTTTATAGACAGTCATTCTTGTACATGTGGGTGGAAAAATACATTTTATTTGCTTTATTAATCAGGAAACCGCAAAGGAAAACAAAGAAAGAAATGCCATGCATGCTTTTCCCTGCACCGACGCAATGCCAAAAGTTTTCCAAAAACAATTTTCACATAAAATCTGAAATAAAAAAATTAAACATTAAAAATTAATTTTTTATATAAATAAAAATAGCCACCTTTTTACTAATGCATAAAAAATCTAAAATTTGAACTTACAAAGATCTAAAAAAATCTGAGCCAACAGGCTCACACACGCATACACTTACCAACACACACATCCACACACACTTACACACACTCACGCACACACATACACACACACACACTCACTCACACACATACACACACACACACACTCACACACACACACACACTCAAACACACACACACACACACACACACACACACACACACACACACACACACACACACACACACACACACACACACACACACACACACACACACACACACACACACACACACACACACACACACACACACACACACACACACAAACACACATCCATATATCAAGACATAGCCCTAGAGACATCAAAGACGCGCACCAGAAATGTAACTAAGAAGTAATTGCATGCTGGATTTATTTCTAAGCAATACTTACAGTGTAAGTTACAATGTTACTTACATATAATGTGTATTTCACAATGTATGATTTATGTATCCAACATGCAATGTATGTTGCAATGTTACATTGTTACATACATACATCACATAGCGTTAAATACTTCTCTCTTTTTCTAATCTAATTTTGTTTTTGTTTGTTTATATAATAGAATTATTAAAGCTGTCAATGATTTATTTTCAATTATTAAAACCCATCCTATAACTATTTTATTCAACAAATTTATCAATATTATTAAATGATTTATAAAGATAAAACATTACGTGTAATGCGTGTCTCGGACACAAGAAATAATAGAAAAACACTTCTTTTTAAAAGACTAAAATAATATATTCATTAAAACAAAATGATTTTTAAATAATACATGTAGATTTTACATTGTACAATGTACATAAATAGGTTAATTTATACTATCAATGTATATTTCAAAGATATGTAGATGTATATTATTGTAATGTGTAATTTCTACATGATGTGTGTTTTTATACAATGTATAAAAGCATACATCTTATATAAGCTGCTCCGACGTTTGGAATGTGACTTGCTTGACGTTAAAGGAATTTTCCCAGACGTTTCTAAAAGTTTTTCTAAAGATTTAAGAAGTTTAAAATCGCGTTTTTGAAGTTAGAAATTATTAAAAAATCAAAATTATTTGTTTATTTTTGAGTTTGCATGTGAAAAAGTTTAATAAACAGTCAATAAAGTATTAATTGATTAATATTAAAACAATAATCATTTTCTAAGTTTAAAAAAATACTTCATAAATAGTCATAATCTACGTTGAACATTTGAGAGTGTAGTTGAATAAAAAATTAGTTACTTCAAGTCCATTGAAGCGATGTTAAATAAAGCAATAAAATCCTAAAATAAAACTATAAAACCTTGAAGTGTCAGGCAATAGAATTGAGTAATCTGTCTTTCTCCCTCTTGCAAAAAAAAGTAAATTAAATAACGATTTGATGTAATATATAATAATTATAACCATTATAAAATAAAGTACCTTGATCTATCGAATTTACACTATAAAAGTAACTTTCGTTGAAAACAGAAGAACAGTAGATATTTCTGATTCTTTTCCTAAATGAGATTGACGCAGTGGGATGATTAGCAAGATCAATATCAAGAAAATCGAATAACGTCTTTATAATACCTAATAAAAAAAATCGCTGGAAAAACTTTGAAATAAAAGAAAAGCAAAAAAGCTTCAAAAAGTTTTCGAAAAAACTTGATAATAAAACTTTTTAACGAGTTCAATAAAAAACATACTATTAAAAACCCATTAATATAAATTATACTAAATATAGTATTAATTTTAAATTTTTTCTTGAATAAATTCAATTCTGTCTACATAGTTCAACGGTCCACCATACAACGCCAGCATGGGTCTTAACCTCACAACCATCATTTTCTTCTTCCTGGTATTTGTGAGCTCTTCAAATGCAGGTTTGTATTTTCGAATTTTATTTATTTATTTAATCATTGTTTTCATACAATTTATTTTTTTAAGCATAACTATTTACTACTCTTTAAAATCTAATTTTCAATTATATATCTTTGAAGTTTTATTATATATAAATTATAACCTATAACTATGTAAAACATTCACTTGATTTTACCAATGAAATAACATTTTCTAATATTGCCTACTAATTCGCAAATGTTAAATTTTATTTGAAGATCGGTGCATTTCTATCAATAAAAGTCCCTGCAAATCCGCATGTTTTCCCAACTCTGCGATTTATGTAACTAAATGTATGGTACACGTTATGCTATGAGAACACTAAAAAACGTTAAAAGCACTGAAAGTTAATAAATAAGCTATAAAAATAATATTGCATAAAAACAATGAAACAAAATACTTGTGATTAGGCAAAATGCACTAAAAATAATAAACGTTTCTCCACAAAAAAACAACAAATTCTAAAAAGAAAAAATAATCATTCAAAAAAAAAAATAATTTCTGAAATAATATGAAAATTCTATAAAACGATGAAAGCGCTGCAAAATGACGAAAAGAAGAGCATGGGGGGGGGGCTAGAAGTGATCCGAAATAACGAACGACACAGGCTTTGTCTCCTAATTGTGTTTGCAAGGCGATAAGAGGCTATTACGCCTGCTAAGTTTTGCCTGCGATTATTAGAAGAAGATGCCGGAAAATTGGAGTCGTTATTGTGGAAGAAGTGTTTGATGCAGTGTGCAAATTGGCGTAGGGATTGAGAATGGGGGCGAGGGTTTGGAGCACTTTGGACATGTTGTAAGACTCGTGGAAGACACAACGCGGAAAAAGTTATTTTTGATTAATTTCAAGCCAAAGACCTTTGAAGAACATTTTCAGTTTTCCCTTTGGTTCGATGCGATGAGGGATGGATTGTTTAGGGCGTTGCAAAAGAGAATGTATAATGGGTGATTTGCAATGTAGATTTTTCAGATTATGTTTGTTAGTGAAGGTTTTGAAACTATTTAAATATTGAAGGTATTTTTAGTGAGAAAGTAGACGAATAGTAAATTTTTCTTTCAAAAGATTCAACCGAAAATTTAAAAAAATGGGATTGGTATTTTAACGAAAAAACAAAGAAATTGAATTTTGTAATAGTTTTGATGTTAAATCGGGTGACTGCAGTGGGATGGAGAGATACGAGTGATGGATGTGGTCGCAAGAAGAAGGCACTGGTGTGTGAAATACGTTGTTTTTTTTCAATTTGGGTTTGCTTGGTCAATTATTCTGGCTTCATTAATTTTTCAGCATCTTTTTTTAGTAATTATTTTTTAATGCATAATAAAAATATCTTTTTAAAACTATAAAAGTATGATTTTTAAAAAAGATTCAAAGTTTTTAAAAATAATTGTTTAATGGGTTTAATTTTAGGTAAAACTAAAATTAACTAATTTACTAAATTGTTAGCTATATCAATGGTCAATTTGAATATATATATGATTTTTAAATACAATTTTTTTAAAACTCTTATTAAAAAATTATTTGTGAAAAATAAAAGTTAAAATTCTACTTCTCTAAGTCATAGTTTAACCACCTATTTTTGAAATTCTCCACAAGGATTGTTTGTGGAAACATCAAAATTACACGCTGCAGGAAGATTGGATCGCAAATAATGTCTTGGATGTGGTTTGGTGTAGGGAGTTTGAAGAATAAGTGGATTGGTAAAGAGATGGATGGATGGATGGATGGATGGATGGATGGATGGATGGATGGATGGATGGATGGATGGATGGATGGATGGATGGATGGATGGATGGATGGATGGATGGATGGATGGATGGATGGATGGATGGATGGATGGATGGATGGATGGATGGATGGATGGATGGATGGATGGATGGGTAGGTGGATGGGTGGGTGGGTGGGTGGGTGGGCTTTAGTCAAGTAAATAAATAAAATAATAATAATAATTCTTAGCAGTGAAAACATAGACAAAGTTAAAATATAATAAATTATCGAGAAATAGATAGGAGTGAAGCAGGTAAAATGATGTAATGACTGGTCGATTAAAGATTAGATCTTAAAGAAAGACTGCTAATGCTAAAAAGATTGTGTGGACGTTGAATATACAGTAAATCCTACTTGGATCGATAATAACCAGCTTACAGATCGGAAAAAGATAGGAATTCGAAACAACTTCCAGATTAGGTCGCTGTGAAATGGAATTTTAAAGAGTTGAAATATTTATGAAGTATCGATAACTTTTGAATATCTGCTGATAAAAAAAATATGTATAACAAATATTAGATGTATAAAGTTTTAAATTTTTTAGTACTATTTTTTGGTGTTTGCAGAATACCTTGATGGATGGTAGAGCATTTAAGATATGGATGGTGTTAGGGAATGCTCGCGCTGATGAATCGTCAATGCTCCGATGGATAATTAATGAATGGATCAAGTAATTGATCCTAATTTATTATTATTAAATAATAAAAAAGAATTTATATTAGATTTTAAAAAAAGTTGTTTTCAATAGTAAGACAAATGACTTGAAAGTTACCCGGAGCGATTTCATGCGCGTATATTCATGAGAAGCACATGTGTTCTTTTGCTTGAAGTATTTGTAAAATATTAAATAGTTATTTTCAAAGATTTTAAACTATATTTAGTTGAACTTTGGATGATTTTTTATATAGTTTTGCTTTTTTTAATAATTTTGTTTATAAAATAATGTATTATATAAAATAATACAGGGACCAAAAAGCAAAATAGAAAAAGTTGTTTAAAAACTGGAAAAAATGAATCAGATAAATTTATGGATGGATAGATACTAATGCATGGATGAATAAAAGACAGATTTACACGCCTACCGGCGGCTGATAAAGGAATGAGAAATGGCCGAAAAGGATTGGTGGGGGGGTTCTTGATCTTTTGAATATTCAGTAGGGATTGAAGTAGTAGGGGTCTTATTGTGTGATTAATATTCTTGTAATGCGAAGAAATGGAAGGATTGCTTTGCAGGGTGCTCGTATTGGATTGTTAATGGGATGTGTGGTGGTTGTGTTGTGTGTGCTAATGGACCGTTTGTTAGTGTTGGTGTTGGGCTGAAGTTAGTTTTTGTGAAGATAGAATCTTGATTTGAAGTAGAAGAGCTTTTCGAATGCAAATTCTAATCGCTGCTTTTGTAATTAATATTTTAGGCGAAAGTAAAACATAAAAACAGCTATATTTCTTGTTATTGAAAGAA
Source organism: Piscicola geometra (assembly GCA_943735955.1). Taxonomy (NCBI): domain Eukaryota; kingdom Metazoa; phylum Annelida; class Clitellata; order Hirudinida; family Piscicolidae; genus Piscicola; species Piscicola geometra. The sequence goes on along the minus strand of OX030959.1, from coordinate 4,188,386 downwards.
GGTAATTTGTTGGAGAATGAAAATTCCCGGAAAGAATACACTGAGGCTTGCGAGAAATAAAAGATGAAAGTACAATGCCCCGAGGCCACAACAAAAACTAAAAACATCATAAACAAAAAAAGTTTATTTTATTATGTCAGAACAATGTATAAAGAAAAAAGTAGCGAAAATAATTTATATACATTTAAAAAAACATGTAATAAGAAACTTAATAGCATATTTTAACATAAAACAAAAATATATTGAATAACTTGGTATATACGGCATACCATATATACCCAATACTGTATACTCTACAGTGTATAGTTTATACGGTTTACGAGGGTATCAGGCGTGAGTAACTCACACGAACACATTCCTGGGGCCATCAAAGGATCTTTAATGCGCGGAGATAAGGCACCGCAGAGAAGGCGCTGTGCTTGCCCGCTAATTTATTTGATGGAGGCGTTTTATTGTGGCACACTACGTGCAAAGCAATGTTTTATCTAGGAAGAACTTCTTGTACTTTTGTTTTTTGGAGATTTGAAATTTTTGATGGTTTAGAATTATAATTAGAAAACTTATTTTTCAATATTTTATTATCTTATTATGGATATTTTAATTTTATATACTCTATTTAATTCATCACCCAAATACACTGCTCGAAATGCCACTAGTTGCGCTCAATTCGTGAAATGACGTCCGGAAGAATCTTCCATTGACTAATTGGGTTGTTCGGAAGAAGTATAAAGACCTTTTTATGGGGAGTTTGATGGGCGTAGAGCGCAGGGAGTCCCTATAAAAGTGTGTAGCTGCAATTTCTACCGAATACATTAGTTAAGTGAGTGCGCAAAAGGTCTCTAATTTTAGTAATCGGTTAGGTTTAATGCTTGAGATAATTTGGTAGATTTAATAAGAAACAAGGTTTAAAATTTTAAACTTTCAACTTAGATGATAAGGAAAGAAAAATAATTTAAAATACAGTAAAATTGTGGAAATAAAAACATTTTATTTTAATGTTTAAAATAAACTCATTACAATTGGAAAGATTTGAACATATTTATAATTTATCATTTCCTTTTTCGTTATCTTTCAATGTATATAACACAACTATAATTTCGTATTCGAAATGAATCTAAGATTAAGAAATCATTTCTACGCTAGATTCATTTAACCTCGCAAGCATTAGGCATGTTTAGACATCGATGCAAAGGTATTTTGACAAGAAAAAGAATGTATACCTTATCATACCTATAATAAGGTATATGAATCTTTATGATATAAGTTATACTGTAAGTCCATAAAGTAGATTTCAATGAAGACTGGCTTCATGTTTCAGATTTTTGTATCGCTTTACCTGCAATCACTGGTGCATCAGCAACATTGTTTGTGATATGCTTAATTGGAGATATGTAAATACGTGTATCGTTTAAGCAAACATATCAATCAAGTTTAATTCAATTATGTATTTAATGAGAACTGATTTCTTACGAAAATTACTATAGAAACAAAGTTAGTGTATTGTTTCTCTATATGAATTATACTTTATATTTATATAATATCTTAATGTGTGTTAGTGTATGGTAATTGTTTAAGTGATTAGCTCAATGGATAGATATTAGAGTGGTGCCCATGCAATGCTTGAAATAAAGTAAGAAAGTTTTTTGTCTTCACCCTCCCATATTGTTCCAATTAGGAAAAAAAAACAATTTTGCGCAAAAATAGTGCAAGAGGTTGTTTTCAGCACTTGAAAGTTGAACCAAAACCTTAATTATAAAACATTTATTGCTTAAAATATGAAAAAAACATCAAAATTTATAATATTTCGCATCTAACTACTTTATTATTTAAAAAAGCAAATTAAGAGTGCGTCGATGCTCCAGAGGAGCCCTGCACTTTATGGGAAGGAGAAAATAAAATAAAAAAATGATATTTTAGGGCCACCCAAAAATATATCTATCTATTCAAAAGATGTGGCAGATAATTTATTAATTTTTACAATTATAATATTTTAAACATAAATTTTTGAATAAGCATGTTTAAAATGATATTTTTTAAAATATTAAGATAGTATTTGGAGTGTTGTTATGTTATAAATAAATATTTTTTACGCAACAATTTGTCTACTTTCAAGCAGTGGTTCATAAACTTCTTGTTAAAAAGGGACCGCCAAGCACTTTTTTGTAATTGTTGCGAACCACTAGCGTAAAAACAAATGAATTTATTATCAAATTCCAAAGTAATGAAACAATAAGCATAATCAATGAGACGATGAACTAGAGGATGGTCTTCTTACTTTTTACTTTCCACTTTTTGAAGCGAAAATTTCTCAAACATGCGTTTAAAATTTTGAAAACAAGAAAATTGTAATGGACTGGACAGACTAAAAACACATTATAAACTTTTTCAAAACTTCTAACAAAATAATTTTATTGTTTTCAATTTCAAGTACAAAGTAATATACATTACAAAAACTGACGGACATAAACTGGCCATAATCTCAACCCTCAGACAAGAACAGTTACAAAAACAATTAAACAATTATAACTGATCAATTAAGTGAAAGACGTGTGAACAATGGTAAAGGCTCAGCAAAAGCTTCATTGTTGTTTCATTAAACATCAGGGGCTTGACCTTTGTTCGATCGAGTTGTACTTTGAGATGTAGCGAGTAATTTACGAATTGAATATATGCTGTCGCAGCTAGACTATGGAGTTTTGCCTGAGAGTGTATAAGGTTTATATTTAAATTATTTTTTTTAAATCTAAAATATTATTTTTCAAACAAATATTTTGTTGACTTGCTTGAATATATATTTAAAATGACTTTTTATAAGTAAGATTAATTTTTCTAAACTGGCATCATCGATCAAAGGATTAACGAGTATGCGAAAGACAATGTGTTTCAATGAAACAATTGACTGAAGAGTTGTAAAAGAGATGTTAAAGCTGAGTGATACAAGGGAACAATGAATTGAAACAAGAGTAATAAAACATGAATGATAAAGGATTGACGGGTGGTGCATGGATGAATGATAAAAGATTGATGGATGGTGCATGGATGAATGATAAAGGATTGACGGGTGGTGCATGGATGAATGGTAAAGGATTGATGGATGGTGCATTGATGAAGGAAAAAAAAGAAACGGATAATGTATTGATGGATAGATAGGGAGAGAATGGTTGTCTGATGGACGAACAAACGAAGGATGATGGATGAGTGAAGCAAAGTTTTACTAGCAAAGAATTTTGTTTTGACTTTTGGGAAGAACTATTTATGTAGGCGTTTATTATTATTATTATTTTTCTATGAATTTTTCGTTTCTTCATTTAACGAACTTTATCTCTGGATACTAATGCTTTGTAAAATTATTGTTTCAAAAAATCTGTCTATCGACATCATCATTTACGTAATTGAATTTTTTTATGAAGTTATTTTGTCTCTTATGTCCTAATCCTTCATAAGAAAACTTGTCCTTTCAAGTATTTACTTTTTCACATATAGACATTTGATATATTGATTTGATATGGATTTCTCGTAAACACGTTATAACTACGTTTGGTACTTTCATTTCATCCACCACTCCATAACACACAAAAACGTTTCTTATATAAAAAAATTAAGTTTTGAAGTGAAGATAGAAAAACTATTTGAATCATGGAAATATATTATATTATAGCTATTGGCAGACTTCATTCATACATTAAAAAGTTCACAAATGTATAGTTAGTAGTATGTAAAAAAAATCTTTTTGTATCATTTACGTGGTTTATGTCCTAGAAGATTGCTTATTAAAAACAAAGATGTGGATTGTGGAAGGATGAAGAGCAGGTCAAGATGCAAAGGGTTTCAATTTATGAGATGAGGTCTAGAGGAGGGATGAAGGTGAAGGTAGTGAGGCAACAAGATCTGTAGCTAAGACGGTTAGAAGGACGAATGTTCTATTATAGTGTATTTTATGTTTAACAAGCACCCGTTGCGTCGATGTTATATCATTACATAACTTTTAAAGTTATTATTACATAATTTTGATTAAAGTTTTAGCAGGAGTAATAGAATAACAACAACAATAATAATAATAACAATAAATTATTATTATTATTATTATTAGTAGTAATAATATTAGTATTAATAGTAATAATATTCGTTCTAAAAGTAGTCGAAGTAATCGTAATCACAGTAACAGTAGTAATTACAACATCTACAATAGACATCAGCAAAAGATTGACTGGCATTGTATGCTTGGGTACTCAGGAAAGCACTGAAGTTTATGCTCGAAGATTAGAAGGAATTACGCAGTCCATGCATAATGGCCGTTCTTCGGAAAATATCGAAGGGTCTTCAGAGTGTGCGTGATAAGCAAATTTGAGTTTGAAGGGAAGGTATTGGACCAGCATTGCTTTTTTGTGATTTTTGATGTGCGTGCTTTACTTAGAAATAAATCGTTATGGTTTCAGTGGATTTAATTTAACATTTCATTAAATGATAAATATTGTTAATTCACAAAGTTTACTAGTTTACATTTTTGTAAAAAAATATTTAATATATTAATATTTAGAGTATCTCTAAAATGCTCCGAGTAGAAGATTTTCATTGACGCTAATAAACGAATGTATTTGAAACAATCGAAGAACTCAACTCAGAAAGTTAGAAGCAAACATTCGTTCTTCAATTTATTCAAATAAAAACATTTTCCTGTGAACGCACCGAATAAATACCGAAGTTCTTTCATTCCCTTCAACTTATAAAACTTCAAGCCATTCAAAATGTTGAGTTTTATTCTCTTAATGGAAATCACTGTTCGATTTGTACATTTGTTTACTGCGTATTTGTTTTTTTTATTTTTAAATATTTATTTTTTCTAAAATCTTGTTTTTTCAGTGATATCTTAAACTATAGGAATCCTCTTCATAAACCTTTTGAGGCAACAATATTTTTACTGGATCATGTTCTTTATACATATAAATTTAAATAGTATATATATATATTTATAAATAATATTAATGTTTGAATTTATCTCTTTCATTCATGCAATTTTTTCTTGACTTGAAGCGCCAAATGTCTTTATTTCTAAAAGAAGAATCAAACTTGTATTTAAAGTTGATTTTGATGAGAATAGGTGATGAAGACGATGATGAAGATGATTATGATGATGATGAGGATGAGTATGATGATGAGGATGAGAATGAGGATGATGATGATGATGATGATGATGATGATGATGATGAAGAAGAAGATGATAATGATGATGATTCCTAGATAATGATGCCAAGGTGATAAAGATCATGACGTGAATTACACTTTAACTGCTGACTTATCTCACCATCTGACGTTTTAGTCGGCCTAAAATAAAAGAAAAAAAAGTTAAATTTGAGAATAAAAAAAATATAATAAGTAATGTTGAAAACAAATATATGAGTGAATAAAAAATAAATAAAATAAAACATTGGAAATGAACTAGAACAGTAAAATATTCAAATATACAAATGCCTTTATTTAGCTTTAATTAAAAAAATATTTTTTTAAATATCCACTCTTCGAAACCTATTTGCAAAACAAACCAATTAAAATATATACTTGATTAAAAAAAATTCTATAAAAAACTACTAGAGATGAAGCACGAAAAAAGGCTCCAACAAAATGAAAGGTGTCAAGATATGTAGTGACATTAAAAGTTAACAAGAGAGGCATTAAGGCAGTGAAGATGAATTGATGTAGGTTTAATACAGACGTTAAAAAGCTAATAAATCCAACTTATTTTTTTCAAACTTTGAATTTTATTTAAATTAAGGGATTGAAAAACGCATCTTAAGTGTTGGATGAAGTTTTTCTCATGAAGTTTTTCTCTTGCCTTGAATACTAAAACAGAAAAATGCATTTAAAATAAAATAAAATGTTTAAATAATAATGTTTTTTTGTTTTTTACTTTATTTAATGAGAATATATTTAAAGTAAAAGCTATAGAACGGTTCTTCCTTATAAAACGTTTTTAAAGACCACAATAAGTTTTAAAATATAGTATTTTTTAAACATTTAAAGCTATTGTAAAAACAGAAAAACGACAAGATGGTATCAGAACTTATCAATATTTAATCCGTATTTATGCTCTATTTAATGTGCAAACTTTTGCAAAACCATTTTTAAAAGTAAAAAATAAAAATATATAATCTAAAAAAATGTAACAACTGAAATAAAATTAATTAAATTTTCAATATTCTAAAAAAACTATTTTTTCAATATTCAAGACCCTATACTAGTGTGTAATGAAGCTAAAACTGCTAGCTCTCGACCACGACAACTGGTGTGTCGGAGGGATGTTTGAAACTGCCTCCTTTGATGCTCTTCCTTGTGATCACCACGCCATAATGATCTCTCTTTCTGAGTGCTTTTGTATTTTGGTGTATGTGTCTTTGTGTAGAATAGACACTGTTCTTTTTATTTTATGTATTGTCTTTTTATATTTTTGCCAGTTTATGAGTTTATTTTACATTAAAATTAATTATATATATCTTATTTTATTTTATCCAATTACTTTTACGTCTTTAATCGTTTCAGGCCACCGTTATTTTAATTTATAAATTCATATTTGATATAAAAAAAGTTATTAAACATGAGAACATTGGCTTCTTATCATTCTTACCGGGTTTACGCCACGTTAATAACACTTGTCGTTGTATTGTATTGTAAACATTTACTTTTCTGTATTGCATAATTTTAATTACTTACCATGAATTTTACAAATAATATATTTTTCTAATTACCTAACGCTTACTAATTAGTTGTGTGTTTGCTTGTAATATCTCCACCATGAAAGCACCACATCACCTTTCCATCTTTCATTACACCCATCATTCCTTCACCATGTTCACCATCAAACCACCCAAAACTATATACAATAATCACACAAAAATAACATTGCCACGACCAAAACACCACTACCACCCCTCTTCGAACCACCACAAAACTCGCCAGCATTCAACTTATGAACAATACACTAACATAATCATGTAATTTATATAGGCAAATACCTTCTAATCCCACTATTTACGCTTCCCATCCGCTACGATCCAAGAGTTATTTGGTGCGAGGTATTCGGTATTAATTTTTTTGGTACATTCATTTGTTATATTACTCTTTTAGTAATTACATCTAAAAAGTATATTACATTTTATTTATTTTGAAGTATTTTTATTTTCCTATTCTTACTAATTGATAGCTTTAATAAGTGCTAAATGATGCATAATTGGCTTTTAAAGAATAGAAAACTAATGAACGTAATACATTTTGAATTAAAATTTCAATAAGTTCGAAATAGCTTTTACACTTGCTTCTTTAAAAGATATAAATGTAAAATACACATTTTTGTACATTTGTAAACGAAATTTTAAATTAAGAGTTTAGAGAAGTAATGTGTTAAGAAAGTGAGGATGAAGTGATTGCATTTTGTTTAAATTTAAATTATTTTTGAAGAAAAAGTGACTAATATTGCAATTTTTGAATCAAATTATAAAATATAAAGAATAAAATATTCGTGTATATTTAAATAAATACATATATGAAAAGCAACTCAAAGAAAAAAAAAATTAATTAAGAAAAAAACCAGAACAAAAGGGCGCTAGAGAAATTTCAAAGAAAGGCACACAATTCATCATTCAATGCTTTTCTGTATTAACGAATACAAATAGCCGACGTCAAACCCTTCAAATGAAAAGTTATCGCTTGTGGTTCTTGCGACGGTGGCGCTTGTGCTAGCTGCTGGGCAGGTCATAGTAGTTTCTGGAGTATTTGTTCAAGTAGTTGTAAAAAATTTCTTTAATTTTTAGTTTGTTTTGAAGGTATTTTGTGGCACGAAAATTTTAGTTTTGGAGGTGCCGATGCTGAGATACGTAATAAAAATGCGTAAAGACAATATAAATAAAACTTCTACAAGCCCCAAAACACTCTTTCAAATTAACTTTTTAGGCACGCACAATCTTATTTTTCATTTCAAAAGTTATTTTCAAAGAAATTATTTATTCTGCCTTATTATATACTATATTACTATAGAATATATTTTAAAAGTCATCACCAAAAACTTTAAGCCTAATTTTCTTGCTCATAGCACTGACTCATCAATCACCATTAATCCATTTGTAGCATTTACATTTGTTTAGCTTGTTTTCAAAATAAGTTAATTTGCAAAAATGTATTTTCTTTCAAAAAACAAGATTGAAACTTCATTAGAAAGTGATAAACTCCGTTATAATCCTTTAAGGAATCGACTTTGATCCAACCCACTACTCTTTGTTTCTCCTTCACGTCGCTCATCATAAATCACACTAATTTATTGTAAAGAATTTCATTATGTAAAAACAATACTTTCCCATAATAAAAAAATCTTTAAATCTCATCTATAATTGTTTTTTTCCTTCACAGTCAATGATTAAAATTTCAATTCCTTCAAGCATCCCCAAAGGGTCAAACTTATTTGTCCACTATTTCAATCAACCATTTCTTTTCCCCTTTCCACAGTCAAAGTGGAAGCGTGCATGCGGGAAACCCTGAACATCACGTGTCCGTCCTTCCAAGTCGTTCATGTCGCCAACGCCAGGTGGTTGTGGTGTTGTGGTGGTTGTTGTGGTGTTTGTTGTGGTGGTTGTTGTGGTGGTTGTGGTGTTGTGGTGGTTGTGGTGTTGTGGTGGTTGTGGTGGCTGTGGTTGTTGTAGTGATTGTTGTGGTGGTTGTTGTAGTGGTTGTGCTGTTGTGGTGGTTGTTGTGGTGGTTGTGGTGGCTGTGGTTGTTGTGTTGTGGTGGTTGTTGTGGCGATTGTTGTGGTGATTGTTGTGGTGGTTGTTGTGATGGTTGTTGTGGTGGTTGTTGTGGTGGTTGTGGTGGCTGTGGTTGTTGTGTTGTGATGGTTGTTGTGGCGATTGTTGTGGTGATTGTTGTGGTGGTTGTTGTGGTGGTTGTGGTGTTGTGGTGGTTGTGGTTGTGGTGGTGGTTGTTGTAGTGGTTGTGGTGGTGGTTGTTGTCGTGGTTGTAGTGGTGGTTGTGGTGCCTCGTTAGTGGTTGTAGTGGTTGAAAGGCTGTACTTTTGATGAGTTGTGTGTATCTAAGAGTAGTTTTCACGTAAAATTTTTTATATAAAAAAAACTAAAAGTAAAAAAACTAAACCGCACAAAAACAACAGATACGGCAGAATGCACGCGGGTAGATGCGTCGGGAAATCCTTCCACAAGTTCGACTGCTACGATGACGTCACGACTGACGTCAGACACGCATGCGCGGGAAAGAGGAAGTGTTTCTTGAAAGTTTTGAGTGTTTTTGGCGCCAAACTGGATCCGTGCACCGAGATGGAGTCGTTTCTGGACGTGGAGTATGAGTGCGTCAATGGTGAGTGAGTGGAGGGGAGGAGGAGGGCAAAGAGAGGTAATTTTGTTCAGGGGAGAAAAAAAATAGAGAAATAAGAAGAAAAAGTTGAATTTTAATAACAAATAGTTGGTTAATAATTTTAAAAAAAAGATGGTTAGTTGAAAATGAAAAAGAAATAAAATGATGGTTGGTTGATGATAGAAAGGGAGAGAAAAATCTGGTTTGGTTCGAAAGAAAGAGTAGGGTATATAAAAACAGGATGAATTGAAACTTTAAAAAAATTTAAATAGTAAATTAGAATAATCCTGAAAACTCTCCACCACGACAGTGTCTCCGATCACAAAGTCGAACTGCAAGGAAGTGAGTTTAATTGCTTCAGAGGCGAGCAGCTCTGCAAGAAGTGGAAGCATCAGCGACTCCAATGGACTGATCTCGAGCTACTACGTGAGGAGTTACAATGGAGGAGACGATGAAGATCAGGATGCTGATGAAACAGGTTAGACTTGAAAGAATAACAAGAATATTATTTTTTCACTTTTCTTAATTATTTTTTTTTCTTTTCAACTATTCAAAATGTCTAAAAAAGAAGTATTAAAAATATGACTATTTTGTTATTATTTGTTTAATATGTTGTAAAGACAAACATTTTTTTTAAATTGTAAAAAAAATATTTTTGCGAAGCTGTTTCTTGTACAAATTTGTGCTCCTACACTTTTTATTAAATTATCAACAATTTCAGCACTCACATCTACACACACACACACACACACACACACACACACACACACACACACACACACACACACACACACACACACACACACACACACACACACACACACACACACACACACACACACACACACACACACACACACACACACACACACACACACACACACACACACACACACACACACACACACACACACACACACACACACACACACACACACACACACACACACACACACACACACACACACACACACACACACACACACACACACACACGCACACACACACACACACACACACACACACACACACACACACACACACACACACACACACACACACACACACACACAAACCCACACAAGCTAACAGTGACGTAGTAATTATGCACACAAACATCGTCACATCAAACTAATCTTGTAGCGCTAGGCATAAAACATGAATATGACAGCAGGAAACGCTTGAATTATTAATTTCTTTGGCTCTTTTTCACTCTCACACCTACTTTATCACTCATTACTTTCTTACACAATATTTAGTTTTTTTCTTTTTCACTTTTTCGCTTTTTTATCTATTTTATAATTCTTCCTTTTTTTAAAACATATTTTTTACATTCTAACGTTTTTTTGCTATTTTTACATTTAAATAGATTTATTTAGTCTCCCAATCTTTTTATAATTTGATTATAATCAAAAGCATCAATCTTTTTTGAAACTTTCTTTCACCACACCCTCTCCATCAGTTTGCTGGCACTTCAGCATTTGAGTACAACTCTCGACTTAATTTAATAACTCAAACAGAACAATTTTTCAAATAATAATAATAATATATCTTATTTAGTTCATCACATCATACGTACCTTAGTTGAGATTTTTTCTTATTCACTACAATTTCCAATTTAACTTTAATGTCTCTTTAAAATTCATTTCTAATTTCCCCATTTTCTCAGATTCCAACTTCTGCACTCTACAACTGGAAGCGAAGGCAGGTAAGCAATGGAAGTTATCGTTGGTGAAGTTTGACGTGACTCCGCAACAACAACGACCAACCTCGCAAGGGGTGCAAAAGTGCCAAGAGCTCTTCGTTATTCGCGAGTTTAGCAAGAAAGAAACTCAGAATTCTGTGTTTGAAAGTGACAACAACAACAACAATTACAAGCCCAACAACAACTATGATCAAAACATGAGCAACAACTACAACCACAACAACCACAACTACAACAACAACAACAACAACGTCAACAGAATGTTGCTAGGGGAGCACGTGGTGACTTCGTGTTCGGATGACGCAAGGAGGCAAGAAGTCCTCTACGCCTCCATGGCAGGTCTTCTCGAAATCAAAATCAACCACCCGTCGTCATCATCATCATCAGAACCAGAATCATCCTCATCATCTTCATCGCTATCTTCTTCTTCATCTTTATCATCGTCAAACAATTTTCCAGAGTTCTTGATCGAGTATAGCTGTAAGTTGTTCGATTATTGTATTTGCTTTGTAAAAATCAATTTGGAAATATTCAAAAAACTTGAATTATTTTATATATAAAAAAAATAATAAATTAGTTTAAAAATCTATTAAGTCAAATTTACCGTCTTTTTATAATACAATAAAATAAAATTTAATAAAATACATTACAACGAGCAATATTATTAACGCGGCGTAAACCCAGACCAGCTTCAAGACCACATTTAAATAAACAAAAGAATTCTCTACCACAAGTGCAACTTTTAGTATGGCAATTTGCAACGAAACAAGAACACGGGACTAAGGCGAAGACCTCGGGAATTATTTAAGCAGGCCGCCAAAGTCCCCAACGCCCTGAATAATTGAAGACTTGCGAATGGATGGCGACCAAATGTTGCAATTAAATAGCGTACATTTTTATTAATGCTATGTATTATTCATGGTAAAAAGTACTTTTTGAATTGAAGTATGTTTTGAGGATAAAAAAAACGAAAAATTAAATCTGAAAAGTAATTCAGCCTATTTAATATTTAAATATATTTTATGAATTTACTCTAACATTATTTTTTCATTTTTTGTATCCATCGTTTCCAACCATTTCTCGCCTTTTTAGTTTCCAACCCACCCACTGCTCAACCACTCCGCACCCACTAATTCGACAATTTTCCAATTCCAAGAAAACACAAATTAAAGTTACTTCCGCTCTTAAATCTTCGCGAAGCAACTCTCTATCGGTAAAGAAAACCTGTAAATCACTGATCTGACTCGGAAAGGGTTTTCTGCTTTTTTATACTTTTGGCAAAGTCTATTGATTTATCTAGTGCCATGCGTTTAAAAGCATTAAAACACAATTTTTAGTTCTTGTTCTTTTTCAGCCTTATTTATTTATCTATCTAATTTTGTATATATATATGTGTGTGTGTGTGTGTGTGTGTGTGTGTGTGTGTGTGTGTGTGTGTGTGTGTTTGTGTGTGTGTGTGTGTGTGTGTGTGTGTGTGTGTTTGTGTGTGTGTGTGTGTGTGTGTGTGTGTGTGTGTGTGTGTGTGTGTGTGTGTGTGTGTGTGTGTGTGTGTGTGTGTGTGTGTGTGTGTGTGTGTGTGTGTGTGTGTGTGTGTGTGTGTGTGTGTGTGTGTGTGTGTGTGTGTGTGTGTGTGTGTGTGTGTGTGTGTGTGTGTGTGTGTGTGTGTGTGTGTGTGTGTGTGTGTGTGTGTGTGTGTGTGTGTGTGTGTGTGTGTGTGTGTTATAGGATGGTCATTACTATTTTTATTATTTAAAACTAATTAATTACTCAGAAATCAAAAAATTCATTCCCTTTTTAAAAACTTCGCATTCTACATAAACGTTTTTTTAATTAGCTAAAAGAAATGTTGCTTTAACGTGAGTCTGATACTTTTCAAGCTTAAATTAGTCATTATCGAGGGATCTGGAAGCTCTTTCGGGTTTACGCCACGTTAATAACATTTCTCGTTTTATTGTAATTATTAATGTATTAATCTGGTTTAAAAATAATATTAGATATACATTATTTTCAATATTATATTAATCCTATATTATTAATACTATTATTATTTATATTTATTATAATTAAAATATTTTGTGCAGCTTTCGGCTGTGAGACTCCGGTGATGAGGAATGCCAGCGTCGAGAGGATCTCGAATGAAGAAGTCATCATACTCTGTCATAACAGCAACAATTATGATTATATAAATAATAGGAAAAACAAGAATAAAAATAATGCTAGAAAGAATAATAAGGAAATTAATAAAAATGAAGTTGATAATGATGGTAGCAACAATAGAAATATTAATTCAAATAAAAATGTTATGAACCGACTGACTCCAAGTTTTCACCTCAAATGCGTCACTCAAAAAGGTTTTGTATGATTTGCGTTAACTACTTTTTTTTCTTATTCTGTTTAAAATGGAAATAATTATTATATTATTATTTTCATTAGTTTTTAATCAGATAATTTAGCGCTTAATTTCGGAATTTAATAGGATTTCTTAATTCGGAGAATTATAATGAAACTAAGGCTTCTTTTATATTTAAGTAGTCATTACAATTAAATTCTTGAAATTTTATTTCAGAGGCTTCTGTGACGACCTATTCGTGGTTTCCATCCATAGACAGCGCCTCGTGCTCTCGAAGTTCGTTTTAATCAATTAATTAATAGCATTATTTATTTATTTATTTTGTTTTAATCATTAATAAGAACACTAATAAGATAATAGTTTTTCTATTTCAAATAGTAACAGTAATTACTAAAACAATCATTACTACAACTTCTACAAAACGAAACTTGCAGCTTCCACCTCGCTGAAGAGCAAGTGGCCAGCCCTCACACCGGATCTTTCCAGCGCCAGAGGTTGCTTCTTTATGACGAATGATGCATGAAACGATTTAAATAAATGTTAATGCTAGAAATACTAAACAATTTTTATAAAGTATTGGAGTTATACCGAAAATAAATCTTGAATAAGTTAAAGAGAGTTTGGAATTGAAAGTTATGAGATTTTGATAAATGACTTAAGTTTAGAAAGCAACTATAGCAAGTATATTTTTACTTTTATAAATAGTTTTTATATTTTATTTATTAATTAAACAAAGTTTTTATATTTTATTTATTAATTAAATAAAGTTTTTATATTTATATTATACTTCTTTTACCCATTCTCCAACCACTTTGAACAAGAATAATTGCAACTTGAAATTCATAACTTCTGCAGGAATCTTCATGGTAGTCATGTCAGGAGTCTCACTGGGCATTTTGATAGGCTGTTCACTTCTCATGCTGACCATCTGCTACTACAAAAAGTGGGACATAATTTATGAAAATGAAGTTAACGGGGAGGTTAAATGGCCTCGACCCCTTTTGAACGTGATGTTGAACCTCCTAAAAAACAAAAACTACGTTGAGAAAGTTGTTTAGAAACATTTCATAGCAAGAATCTTTTATGAATCTGTAAACTTAAAATAATTATATAAATAAATAAATAATTAATTAATTAAGATTTATTCTTTTTATCTTTTCTATCCAACAATGAAGGAAGTTCAACAGAGATCAGATGCGACACTGTCTTAGCGAGATTGACTATTCCCAGTTCTTGACTCGAGACAAACTTCTTTACGACTCACAACAACAACAATATCCACAATTGAGACCTCAACAACTCACACAACAACAAAAACAACAATTGAAACAGTTATATCCACAACAACAACAGCAACAACTTATTCAACAACAATTTGAAGACCAACGACCAAATATTCCGCAATTCCTGCCCCCTCCAATCAAACCAACCACCTCAACGACTGACACTGCCTACAAAAGCACTACCCACGACACGTACAACCACCCTCCACCTCCACCACTTCTTTCTCATCCTTCCAACGGATCGCTAAATGCCGCTCCTCTTCTCCTCAACAAACCCGTCAACTTCAACTCTACAGAGTACCCCTTCAACTCCAACATCAACTCAAACATCAACTCAAACATCAACTACCCTCCTAACCACCAAAAAAATATTTCTCAACTTTCACATTTTTCTCTAGAAGGCCATTTAAATGAAGATCAAACGATGCATGGACAAGTGACGAGCGATAAAAATCAAGTAAACCTCCTCGACGGCTACCCCAACCAAGTGGACCACATTTACGAAATGGCTGGATGATTCGCAATCCCATTTGAAGCAATCTTGTGTTTTACGATGAATTATGGCATGCCATTTGAGACTCACAAGATTTAATCAATTTCATGGGTTTATAAATCATGTAAAATTGTGTGTAAAAACGTTTTTGATTTATATATTATTCATTGATGGTAATCTTATTCTAATTTACATTGATGTGACAATGCCACATTGTGGCATTCTATTATTTTTTGTGTATTAAAGTTTCTTCTATCGGTTTCTGGACTCCAACATGTCGTCAAAAACATTTCAGTGAATTATCTCAGTAAATAAACAATAAAGTGAAACAATTTTTTTATATTTATATTAATAAAAATAAATAAATAAATGATAAATAATTAAATGTAAATATAATTATGTAGAAAAAATGGTATTCAAGATTTTTGTGTGAAAGCATTTAACAAAACTCACTTTGAAATCTCAGAAAATTGTTTCTTGAATTTTCAGGTTGGAAAGGCTGAGACGGTTTGATATAAATACTTTTTTTTTCGTTACTAGAGTATCTTTTTTAACTACCGATGAAGTAGAGTACATCTATTTATAAGAGATAATTTAAAAAATGTTTTTTTATTATAAATTTATTGCAAATTTATTGAAAACAGCTTTTTTTATTCAAATAACCCTATTACGATTGGAGGTTATTTGAAATCTTCAGCTAAAACTCTGTGGCTTTGAAACTAATCAATGATCAATTTAATTTTTTAAAACTATTTTTCATTTTATTATTCCTCTTCACGTTATCATCATCATAAAATTAAACAATATTTTGCTCTTGAATTTTAATAAAGCTTTAATTAAATATAAAAATAATTTTGGTTATTTATCGTGAATTTAGAGACAAAATACTTTTTCTTAGACATTAAAACGACTGAGTAAGAAAAAAATTCACAATTTCAACAAAAAACTATCTTTAGAAACCTATTTTATAAATTTATACATTTCGGCTTATATCTGAAGTTTCTATTAGGTCTTTATCAATTTTACCTGTATTTTTCATTGATTTAGAGATTAAAATTTAACTTATCTGGAAAAAAAAACAAAAAAACTCACCTTGAGTAAGGTGAAGTACAAAAAATAAAATCGTTACAAATACTCGCTCAGTTCTTGTGGATGACATTTTTTTTCTTCTGAAAATATTTTTTTAAACACTTTTTTTAAAAGTATTTTATTATTTATTTTTCCATTAGTATTTTGATAAAAGGGTCTTTAATATTTAATGACGACATGAATAAAATTTTACCTTTGAAGAATTTTGAATAACAGCTTCTACCAAGAGGAATATGAGCTTTATTTTTTCTATCTAATGACACTTTTCAAAATTTTATCCACGGTTAATGATTGTTTTTTATTTAAATTCGTAGTTGTAAATTATATGTAAATATGACAAAATTCAATTACATGAAGAGGATTCTTCAATCAAAAGTGACTCTGAAAGTTTAAAAACCTATAATAATTATTTTTAAATTGTCAAAACCAGATGTTTATTGAAATCATATATTGAAAAATAAATTACAAATAAATATAGTTTCGAATCTGGGAATTTCAGAATAGAAATACGTTAAGTAAAATTTTTGTTAGGCATCTTGATTGAGGTTTGTGAATCAATTTTTCAAGGAATTTTAAGGCAAATAATTGAATGATGATGTAAAAAGATTTTAACATTTCAGTATAACACTTCACTAATCAACTTGATTTGCATTCACTTTCTCTGCGAGTCTGCCTTTGAAAATTAACTCTATCGCCACATCGCCACAATGACACATACTGAGAAGACAAAGCAGTAAAAAGGTCGCGAAAATGTCAACTACAAAAACACAATTAACTAATATTTAATCTTAAAAACGATTACATAAAACAAAATGGAAGGGCACGACGTAGTTTCGATTGAATGGAATCTGATTGTTCACAATAATCACAAGTTTTTCAATTGACTTTAAATAGAAGAGTTCATGTGGAAAATCAGTTCGTCGCGATATGTATGAGCTTTAAAGTCGCAAATACTTCTACTCACCGTCCTTTCTTGAATCTTAATGGTCTTGGGACATATTGTGCGCTTAATTTATCACGAGTTGAACTCAAATTATTCAGAGCTCCTTAAGTAATTTATCGGCTTCTACAACTTAAAAATTCGAAGTCCGCTTCTAACTTTTTCTTTCAGAAACTAACTAACCATACTCCTTTCTATTTCATTTATCTCACCATCTACAAAATCGTTAAATCCACAGCTACAGCTACCACAATTAAAACAACCACATCACTACGACCACACGACTACCACAACCACAATTTATATACCTACACAAGACAACGAGATTAAAACTTCGAAGTGGCTTTGTCGCCGGCAGACGAAGCTTCTTGCGTCTTCTGGTCGCTCAGCTGGATGGTGGGAACTTGCTGGTTTTCTTCCGCGGGCTTTTTTCCTTCTTTCACCGATCCCGTAGACATCTCCGACATTCGTGTGTTGGCCATGGATCCTTCGGTTTTCATCGGTTTGCCCAACAAGAATCTACGTTGATGAAAGTTGGGTTAGTTGCAAAGATGAGTTGTTGTAGGTTGGTAGTTTTTTTAGAAGTTTGGCTGTTTGTTGGTGGTTAAAGGGAATGCTTTTGAGTTCGCTTCATAAAAAGTTTGGCAGCTGGATGTGGAAGGTTTGAGTTTGTTGGAGATGTTAAAGCAAGTGGCTAGAGACCTGAAGGGCAGCTTGCTCTTCCTCAGGGCATCTCGGTAGCGGGGATGGCTCAGCGCGTAGATGAGAGGGTTCCACGCACCCGAAGCTTTCGCCAGCATCACGGGAATCTCTGTCGTGTAAGGAGTCACCAGCGAAGTGTGCCCGCCCACTCCGAGCATGGCGACGGTGACGTAGGGCAGCCACGTGATGCAGAACATGATGACGTTGATGGCGACCACCTTGGCGATCTGGATCTCTTGTTTGGTCTGGTTTGCCGTGTCGGAAGACATTCTGCCGATCTCTTTACGATTTTTCGCCACCGCGCCCACAATGCCGACGTAGCAGAAGGCGACAATGAAGACGGGACAGAAGAACTCGAAGAAGACGAAGCAAATGTTGAAGGAGATGTTGTTGACGCTTCTGGTCAGATAGTCCCACGTGCACGAGAAACCAAAGCCCTCTGGCATGAATGCTCCCCACCCGAACCACGGAGGCAACACCCAGCCGATCGCGTAGAGCCATATGAAGATTATTTGCTTGAAAGACCGCATCTTTGTTGCCGCCTGCATCATGTAGAGTGGCTTTGCTATCACCATGTACCTGCAGAAGAGTGGTGGGTTGATGGAGAAAGTGAGATGGTCTTGTGGTCGTGGAATGATTATAAGAGTGGGTAGTTTGGAAGGGCTAGTGGGAATAGTTTTTTGTTGTATTTGTAATGAAACTACATAAAATTGTAAATTAAAGTCGCATTATTAAGAGGTTTGTATGTGTAGTTAACCTGTCAAATGAGATGGCAGTCAGAGAGTTGATGGACACCAAACCGGTGACACCTGCGACAAAGGCGTACCACTGACAACCTGTAGTGGATGTCAACAAAAAGTTTTTTTAAAGTTTACAATAAGCATCGTTCAGTAGAGTGAGATGTGGCCTGGATAAAAACTTAAGAGTGTGAATGTGTTTTAGATGTGTGTCTGTGTGGGATTGTTTCAGTTATTAATAAAACAGATCTTTGCGAGATGTAAATATAGAGAGTTTAAAAATGAAATTTTAACATTTTGTGAATCGTTTGCGCCGTTATATAATTCCCTGTTGCACGAAAAAAATTTAATCCCATACATTAAAATGTTCAACAATGTTTAAACGAATGCTTTGGCATTTTATTTGTCATATTGTAAAAGTAAGTTTTGAAAATAGTTTTCTAAATTATAATTATAGAATAAATCCCTTGTTTTACGTAAGAGAAAATGTATGTAATTGTTTGAAAATTGCTCTAAAACTATGAAGTCAAAGGAAAGATAATTTACCTTGTTTACTCAAGAAATATGTTTTTTTATACTTTTTCAAATTTTCTTTCATTAGGTTTTGAAAATCAAATTCATGAGTTTGATTTATGTTTTTATTTTTCCATTTTTTTGTTTTTCTATAATAGAAAGTTAAAGATCATGCTATAAAGATGCTAATGAAAACGTCAGCAGGACATCTTGGTGTCACATCTGAAGCAAATAGACTTTTAAAGAAAAATATTTAAAATTAAATTATAAAAAATATATTTATTTTAGAGTTTTAATTACCAAGTTTTAATAATACTAAAAATACAAGAATATATTAATGAACTAATTAGTTTATTAATATTATTAATAGTTTTTTCATAATATACCAAAGTAAAATAAAAATTATCACCTTAAATACAAAAATACCAATTTAAGTACTTGGAGAATCTCTTAGTTACTTTCAAGTTTGGTAATTTTCAATTTGAAGTTTTTTTTTCAGAATATAAAAAAATCGTTTAAATGTCATTAAGCTTTTTAATCATTTTAAAATTAACAGTAAGATCTAAATAATTGCTTATTCAAAATGATCTGATAAAAAGCCTATCGAAAAAGGGTCTTCCGATAAGCCAA
The DNA here is from genome assembly GCA_943735955.1 of Piscicola geometra. Lineage (NCBI taxonomy): Eukaryota > Metazoa > Annelida > Clitellata > Hirudinida > Piscicolidae > Piscicola > Piscicola geometra. The sequence continues at coordinate 4,168,596 of OX030959.1, read as the reverse complement.
TTTGTTTCAATTAAAGTTTATTTTATGAATCTCTTTAATTTTCTAATTTACTTCTTTACACAAAAGGCTAACATTATCTTTTTTCCATGTTTTTCCTCCCTTTTCTCTACTCTTCTCTTATCCATCCAACCGTGCATCCATTGATCCATTCATCCAACCACCTACCCATGCATCCATCCATTCATGCATCCATGCATCCATCCATTCATGCATCCATTCATTCATGCATCCATGCATCCATCCAAACGCACCTACGAAGCCCCAGATCCAATCCCTCTCGAAGCAAGCGATCGCCATCATGGGAAAGCCGACGATGGCGGAGAAGCCGAGGTCACAGAGCGCCAAATTGATGACGAGAAGGTTCGAAGGAGTTTTCAAGGCGGGAGTTCTATTTGGGATGGAGGGGATGGTGGTGGATGTAGAGTGGATGGAATGGTGGAGTGTTTTGGGTTGGAGGGGATGGTGGTGGATGTAGAGTGGATGGAATGGTGGAGTGTTTTGGGATGGAAGGGATGGTGGTGGATGTAGAGTGGATGGAATGGTGGAGTGTTTTGGGATGGAAGGGATGGTGGTGGATGTAGAGTGGATGGAATGGTGGAGTGTTTTGAGATGGAAGGGATGGTGGTGGATGTAGAGTGGATGGAATGGTGGAGTGTTTTGGGATGGAGGGGATGGTGGTGGATGTAGAGTGGATGGAATGGTGGAGTGTTTTGGGATGGTCATGAATACAGACGATTAGGATGGGATAGTGATGGATAGAAGGTTTTGGCGACGGTAGAAATGTGATAAAGGTGGAGTGTTGGAGATGATGGGATGGTGATGGATTGAAGGTTGTGGAGTAGATGAGATGGTGGCGGATGGAAGGTTTTGGTAATAATGGGATGGTGGTGGAAGAAGGGTTGTGGATGTAGGGTTTTGGAGAGGATGGGATGGTGGTGGATGGAGGGTCATGGAGATAAGAGAATAATGATCGAGAAAAATAGAATAAAATGGCTCTAGTAGAAAAGTGAATGATTGGCGAGAGTGGCGAAAAACATAAAGTGAAAAAATGTATGACTGATAGTAATTTCAAAATAATTGATAGTTGGGCATAGCCATGAGGAAAAAAATTAGAGAATTTTTTTTTTTTTTTTTTTAAATGTTTCGCGTTGTCAGGGTTTGTAATTACATTTAAATGAGTTATTTTAGTGCATTCTGAATAACAATATAGACTTAAATGAAGAAAAAGATTTGCTTTAACGAACTATGTTATTTAATTGCTATTTTTTATGGCAATAAGTCAAGACTTAACGTCATTGGTCCACTTAATTAGACCTTCTACATCCTACTTATAGCAAGAACACAAATCTCCCAAACAACAAAGGTTAACAAAGGGTTTAGAAGCTTTTGTTGCTTTCAACTTTTCATATTTTTCATTCCTTGAACATTCTATCAAAATGTAAGTTTTTCCAGAAGTTCATTATAAAAAAAAGAGATGTTAAGCCTTAAAATGTAAGTTTTTTAAATTAATGCGTGAATTTTGCGGAAAAAAATACTATGTGTATAATTATAAAACAATTTTTGAACTATGAAGTGTATTCTTCAAATAAGAAAATAAAAGCTCGATATAAAGTTCAATTATAAGTTTTACTACTCTTGTTAAGGAACTTGTTTGATGTTTTATACCGCTATAAAAGCATCTGAAAAACGTGGTCTAGAAACCCATTGACATCAAGTCACATCCATTTCTCCTTGTATTTCGTTGCGCCATCGACTTTAACTTTGTTAAACTCCAAATTCAAAAATTGCAGCTTATAAACTTTTTGTTTGTTTTAACGAATTATCTTTTAGCACAGAACCCAAAGCGTATTTATTAAATTCCTCACATTTCTAAAATGTGTTAAGACACAGAGCCTGTAATTCTCACTTAAGATGTTCGTGTGTTTAAACATGCGCTAAAATCTCTTTTTCAAAAAAAATTAAATTAAAAAAAAAATTCTAATGAATCCATTACATGAAACCAGACTCTCTTTTTTATATACCAAGAAAATAGATAGAAAGTTTTCACTTTTCCCATTTTAAAATTTACAGTTTTTTTGTCTCCTTCCCACTCCCTTTTCTGATGTGTTAATTTAATTTCAAGCCTTATATTCGTTTCAAAGTCGCTTCTATGAACGCTGAAACCAGCATTGAAAAAAATGTAACGAAGCAAACATTGTAACGAACTCTCATAATTTTGAATAGAATACTTAAAAAATTTAAAACAAATCCTGTTGCAAAATAAAATGCTTTTAAAAGGCTCTGTCATGAAATGAGAGAAACAGCTGGTTTTACATTTTTCGGAAGCACGGAGATGATGAATGGGTAAAAATAAAATTTTAAAGATTTTCGTGGACAAAGGTTTCATCTCGGAAAATTACTTTTGCTTCTTACGTAATTTCGAAATATTTTTCGGTTTTGAAAAATTAAGCTTAAGTTGCCTTTTATTCAATTTCTTATAATTGTGATTTAGTGAAATAATTTATTCGTTAAATATAGTTAAACTGTTATGAATCAGCTGTAAAATTCTTAAGTTTAAAAGCTTTTTCTAGTGTTTTCACGGTTATTAAAACATTTGGACAAAAAAATTAAGTTGGCTCCAAAGAGTCAAAAGTTATAATGACTTTATTGAAAAATTATTAAACAAAACAAAATAATAAATAGACTAGAAATTCCATTTTCTACAAAAACGAATTGAAGTATAATTATTCATTGAAATTACCAAAACACCATTGAATGATGAAAAAAGCCATGCTTAAATAGGGCTTAAATCACCAAAAGCTTTTCTCAAATGAATTTTTCAAGCCAAACAAAAACTGAAAACTGATTATTCGGTTCAATGAGAAAAAAAGCATCGTTTAAAACAAGTTACGATGTTATCAGGTCTGTATTGAAACCGAAGAAATAAGATTTAATTAATTTAAAATAAAGTAAAGATCAGATGTAAAAAAAATCTTTATCATTATTTGAAAAGTAAATAGTTGGTTCAACAGTTTAATTACTCGAAAAAGAGTCTTAAAATAATGTAAATGACAGGTGGATGATGAATTATTTATAAAATATAAATCCACCAAAATATCATTCAAAATTAACTTATCTAAAAAAACATAAAATTTATTTTCTAAGAAATGAAGAAAACATGAAGACGTAGAATTAATGAGAAGACACTCCTAATAATGATATTATTTAAAGAAGATAAACATCTAAAGGTATTTCTAAGAAAGAAAAGTTTTTTTTCATAGTAACAATATTCAAAATTATTAAAAAAATGTAAGAGTTAATTATGAAATGTTTGAAAAGAAACTGAGAAGGGCGTCTACTTGAAGTCGCTAAACAGAAGAGTGAAGATGAAAATGACGCTAAAAGCTAGAAAAAATCTATTTAGATTTCAAAAATGAAAAATAGTTTTTTGCAAAAAAGACACTTTTGAGATCTAAATTTAGATTTAGAATGAAGAATAATAAAAGAGCGTGTAAGCATAAACATGGGTGTGAGATGCATACAAGGAAAGGAAATCAACGTTGAAGCCAGCCTTCATTATGAATTTAGAAGAATATGAAGATTGACCACTTGACATTTTCTTCTTAGAACTGCATTTTTGCACCGTTAAAAATCATTTCTTATTAAATTCAAAGAAGTTTTTGCATGCGACGTGCTTTAAACTATTTATGCTTTTCAAATTAAATAACTTCATTAATTACTTGGAAATACAAATTAATGCCAAATTAATCCCTTTGTGTTTTCACATCACTTTTTAAGATCCTGAAAAGTGAAGTGAACACACATGTTTAAAAATAATTCAAAAATTATTAAACTTTCAGCATGAAACTCCAACGGTTGCTCATTGATGTTTCATCCTATTATCGTTCCAGCCAACAAAAACCGCGAAACGAAGTTGTGGATGACGAGTTGATCAAACCCGCGTTGAGAATCTCAGTCACGTGCGACCATTAATGGACCAAGCAGGCAAAATGCAAACGATAAAAAATTGCTACGATGTAATCCAGAAAACAGCGACAGATTTAGAAAAATACACAAGTTTATCATTAGTCTTGATTAGTATGGCAGGTTTAGAAATTAAATTTTCAGCTATTTTAAATATTTTAACAGATTTCTAATTGAAAAATTATGGATGTCTTTAACCATTAGAAAACAATAATTTTTCAAATAAAACAATATGTTTTCAGTGATATTTTAAAGTATATTCATTTAATACAATACTGGTCATTTATCTGATAAATTATTGAAACTTTTTATTAAAACATCAAAACAATTGCTAGCCAGTCTTTACTTTAAAAATCACTCAACCTTATTCAATCTTTTTTCAACCCACTCAACCACCCCTTTATTTCACCACCCCTTTATTTCACCACTCCTGTTTATCTACCCATTCCCTCACCACTTATAATTGAACCACCCTTTTGTCAGAACACCCCCCCCCCCTTACCACTCAACCTCTTGCCAACACTCCCCTCCCTTACCATCACCCTTTCACTCCACCTCCGCGCGGCCACTCACGTCGAGAAAATGTAGAGAACGATGAGGTTTCCGATGGTTCCGATCGTAGAAACCATCGTTATGTACACACCTGTGTTGTTTTTTAATCAAATCATTTGCTACTCTGCTATATAATATGTTTTTAAGTTATAATTAATTCGTATTTTAAAAGATCTTTTATATAAATAAACTAATATTCTGGGTATTTGGCGCTGTGGCAGTATGCAGTTGGGATATTTTAAGGGAAAAGTTTGATTAATGCAGCGTCGAAAGGTTTGCGAGCACGTTCTTCATCCAGCCTTTTATAATGGATGTTTTATATCTTTTCTTTTTTATAACTTCTATGAAGTAAATATAAACAAAAAATAAATAAATGAAATCTTAAAAATATTTTTGTCAAATAGGTTTGACACTTTCAGCGTCTCCATGACATTTCTCAAATTACTTCTCGAGTCAAGCGGCTTTTGGACGAGATTGACGTGGTTTTAGTAACTTGAAAACGTGAAAATAACAAAGCTTTGCAGCTCGAACAAATTTCAAAACATATTTGATTTTTTAAATAGAAAAAACTATTTAAAAAAACTAATAAAAAAATGCATTATTAAACTTAACCAATTTTTTAGTTGACACAAAAGCCAGATTTAAAAGAATGTCTTTCATGGGAGAAGTAGTGAGCATGGAAGACAATTCCAAGTGCCTGGACGCAACGATGGAAAGCAGTTGGGAGTACTCCAGAAAAGTAAAGAAGAGAGTGCACGCAGGATGGTGTGTGGGTAGAAAGGTAACAAGTGTGATATGTGATAAAAACGTGTTTGCAAAATATGAAAAGAAATATTTCTATGACTTTAGTTAACCGGGATGATGTAGCGTCTAGAGACAGCGGTATTGACTGTAGACAAGAAACAGAACTGAAGGTAGCAGAACTAAATATGCTGAGGTTTTCTGCTGGGTATACGAGGTTAGAAGAGATAAGAAATGAGTATATCAGAGGAACAAGACGTTTTGGTGGCAAGGTGAGAGAAACACGTTTGAGATGGTCTGGACACGTGCAAAAAAAGACGATTTATATCGGTAAAAAAAAGCTAAAAATTGAGAAATAAATAATATCAAATAAAAAGACTGAATAGGAAGTACCGAGATATCGAGATGGAATATGGAAGAAGTTCCGAAAAAAGAAGAAAATGCAGAAATAGAAGACTGTGGAGATAAATCGTTGTGGCGAATCATAATGGGAGCAGCCGAAAGTAAAGAAGATTAGAATGTCTCTTTCATACCGATACAAACATTAGTCGAACTATGCGTTTTTTTTACAAATTAACACTAAATATACTAACGTGAGCTTACTTTGAACAGTTTTATAAGCCCGAATGTACAAATGTTGAGTTAAAACAAAGTTCAGAAACTTGATTATATATAAATGCATCAGTGAAGTATGAGTAATAATAAATAAAATAAATAATTAATTAAGTAGTAACACGTGTAAATGAAAATACTAAAACAAGAAAATATGAAAAACAATTCTTTTTTTCAAGATTTCTATTTTTGCTAGTTACCAAACGCTAAGAATATGAAGTTTTACAAATTGTAATATCACATTTGGAAAAGCTGTTTTTAGCATTATTCCAGTTTCTTTCCAGCTATTTTCTTATTGATGTTCACTGCCAGAAACTATACTGTCTTATGAACTAAAATCTTTATAATTATTTGCTTAATCCTCTCAAACTGCTTACTTAAACATAAAAACTATTAATTTTATACATTCACGGTAGATTCCTATTTTTATTTTGAGAGCATTTAAAAGACACATTTTTTAATATAATTATTTGTAAATATAATTTTTGTTGCTTACATTTTTTATTATTCATTTTTAGGTCTTATTACATAACTGGCGTTGTTTTGAGATGAACGAACACGAGATAATGTTCTCTAAACTAGAATACGAGCATTAGATGATCATCATCATCATACTTTGATTAATGCTCCGTCACTAATCGATACGTAGAAGTCCGAGTAGATACTTAAAATGATATAAAAAAGAATATATTTTTTAAGAATGAAAAATTAAACACATTCATATATCACTTGTACAGCACCTATAAACCTATATATATAAATATTTTAATATATAAAATATGAAAGTTTAAAATAATTATTAATATACTTTTGTCAACACAGAAAAAATGTTTAATATAATATTTCGTATATATTAATCATTTATACAATTAATATAATATATATTTGAAAGATATTACATATTTAAAATATGTTTTATATATACGATCTATTTGATATATTATATATGAATTATTATTATTATATATAAATTATTATTATATATAAATTATTATTCTATATTTTTTTAATGAAATATTTATTTTTATAAACTTTTTATTTTAATTTTACTAGAAAAATTTTTTTGTTTTTTTTTCGTTAAGAAAAAGGTTTCTCTGGAGCATCATGGCACATCAACGTTAAATATTTATGAAAAAAGATGAGAACTGACAAAAACTGGACATGTGGCTCGCTGTAGAGCGACTATTCAGGCTTAAGTTTTCAAAAACTTAAAAGTTATGTTATTTAAAAAAACATATTTGAAAATATATAAAATTTAATTGATGTAATAATTGGTTAATTAAGCAAGAAAAGAAAAAGAAGAGAAACATTTTTCCAAGACTTCCAGCTTTGAAGCGTTTTGCAGACAAATAATTAGTTTTAAAAAACTGACTAGGGATGACATTTGTGTGAAAAGTTTCTTTGCTTTAATTCTCACAGGTTTTGTTGTTGAAAGATTTGTCAAAGTCTCAGATAAGCTTATATTTTCGTAACAATACCATGTAATGCACACAAGATTACAAAAACATTTTGAAAAACATTTATTTCAAAAAAACTAGGCACTTAGTTTATTCAAGCATAAAATCAACATAAAATTGTTACATAAAGATCTTTTAAATCCTAAAAACACATAAATATTGACTAAAACACACTAAAAAAACATACAAAAACTTTCACAAAAAGTTTACACTTAATAGCAAACTTACACATAAATCCACTCAAATCCAAAAACAGACACACCAACTCACACTGACACAAACACAGACACAAAAACACACACACACAAACAAACAAACCCACACACTCATACAAACCCACACAGACACATACACACACAAAAACACACATACAAGCCAGCATACAAACAAACGCACCGAGGAGCATCATAAAGGCCTGAGGAGCGTCATCGATGATGTCACGATACTGGTCCCAATGCGGGTGGATGTACATTCCGTGCTTGTCGTAGCGACTGTAAGTCGTCATTTCTAGCGTGAAGTTGCCGCCACCGCTGCTGTTGCCGAAAGCCGACACCATACCCGCCATCTTGTTTCAGAGGTTGTTTTGAAACTATTTTGGCGATATTTTTTCGCTTTTAGTGATTTTTTTTTCTCAAAGACTTTGGAGCCTTATTTCTCTGACGAATTTCAAGAATTCTTCAAAGAGATGTCGCCTTTGATGAATAACTGACGCCTAGGTGTAGGTTGAGAACTGGTTTGTTTCGATGGAGTTCAACGCCTGAACGTCAAACTCCGACAAGGTTGCAGCGAATCTGTTCACGACTGGAGAAAGATGAAACTCATCTTTTTGAGGGTTTCTAACTGCAGTTGAATGAGCAAGCAATTCTGTAGAGAATCACTGAAATCAACTTTGACGGTCTTCTTTTATAGCTGCGACACTCGTTTACTCACGTCCACACACGTTCACACACACACACACACACACACACACACACACACACACACACACACACACACACACACACACACACACACACACACACACACACACACACACACACACACACACACACACACACACACACACACACACACACACACACACACACACACACACACACACACACACACACACACACACACACACACACACACACACACACACACACACACACACACACACACACACACACACACACACACACACACACACACACACACACACACACACACACACACACACACACACACACACACACACACACACACACACACACACACACACACACACACACACACACACACACACACACACACACACACACACACACACACACACACACACACACACACACACACACACACACACATACACACACACACACACACACACACACTATCTGTCATGGACTATATTAAGAAGTCCATGCTATCTGTATACATAAGATAAATGGACTTCTCTCAAACCATCCTTTGACAGAGCAAAGCTACCTTTGAAGAATTTAATATACAATATAGGGAGATAATACTTTTTAACCTAATCCAAAGTTATTCAATAAGTATCACTTTTTTTATTTTTAAATTTTTTCAACTTTCAATTTTTAAAGTTTTTTCCACAATTAATAAACTTGTTATTTTCTATTTTTACAATTTTTTTATTTTTAATTTTTACAGTTTTTAATTTTCTATTTTTACAATTTTTATTTCAAATTTTTAAAACTTTGCACAAAATGGGACCAAGCGCAATAATGAAATCGTTATTTTAAAAAAGCTTCAAGAGATGTTTAGTTTTTTCAAATATTAAAACTATAAAACGCCATAACTGTCGAGAACACGATCAGAAATAGGCTTTTTGATGTTAAAAGTGTATAAATGTTGATTGTTAGAGAGTATTCCAACTCACTTTTTAAAACATAAAACTTCAGATATTCAAAAATGTTTCAAACTTCATCAGTTTCTTTCTTCAACGATACTTATCGAACTCGCATCATCTTCCCTACAATCAACTATTTAAATTGAATTTTAAGGATTACATATTGAGTTCTCTTTAAATTATACTTTGGCTTCATGTTTGAACATCTATTCTCTCATTCATGTACAGTTTGTTACAAAAAATTCAATAGATTTACATCAATGTATTGTTCATAGTTTTACACCAGATTTTTACAAATCGGAATTTGGACTTTTTTCGTCAGCAGAAACTAAACTCAAACAATTCATTTCAATTTGCACCAATTATTCCAACTTGCAAAACGATGCAGCCGTATTCAATTCTATGAATTGCTCGTTTCCTTCTTATTTAGTTGTTTCAGAAATGTTTTTCGCAAAGATTTGCAGTCAGCTTAAAAAAACATTTTGAAAAAACTTTTTCTACCCTATCATTCATCAATCTGTGGAAATGTTGTTTTCTCAAACCATTGAGCTGGGGCCTTGTTTATATCATCATGTTTCTTTTGATGTTGGCCCAGTAAGGGCTTTCTATCACATTTAACTTTTATTTAAAACCCATCTTCAATCGGTTACCTGAGCTCTTTCAAAGTTTCTCTGATGCAAAACTATTCATTAAACAAATTGGAAAATGAATTTTTTAATTGTCACCTATTTAAACATCAATAATTGTCTAAAAGTCTCAACGGAAAAATAAAGTTGATGACTAAAGGATCGACACTAAAGCAAAATATCACGAACATTTTCATGGAAAGTTTGTTTTTAGGATTTTCCATTTTAGGTTTTATACTTTGAATTGTTTAATTTAAATAACTTATTATAATTAATAACCTTTTTATAATAATCTTAAACTAATAAAATTACATAACATTTTTATTTCTCTTTGTTTTTCCTAACTTGAAAGAACATTGTTTTTTACTTATAGCTTTAATTGCCTTTTTTCACAATCTTTCAGTTTCGGAAGACCGGCAACCATGCAACCTTACCTTCATCAATCACTCAACCACTCCCTCAAATCTTAAAAACCAATGTTTCTTCATTACAGTGACAGATTTTTGAAAGAATTTAACTTGAAGGCTTTTATAGGCCTTATGAAAGCCTTAAAATTGAATTTTTTAGACAATTTATTGCGTTTTTTTCCCGCTTTTATCAATATCAGCTTTAATTTTTTTAACTTTAACAAATTGAATAAAGTAGTCGCAAGCATTTATACAAAAAAAAGTTGTTTTAACCAAAAGAAAAAGCTTTTTTGTACAAGACTGTCTTCGAACTCATATGATCACTTTCTTCTTTTTGTTAAAACAAATCTTTACATTCTTATTTTATATGCATTCTTTAAAGAAAATTATTATTTATTTGCTTATTTATTTTTTATTATAAAAGTTGTGAAAATCAGACGCCAAATTGTTGTTGATGTGCCCGTTGTAATTTTGGATCGTTTAAAACCCGGAATTTCATTCCCAAATCAATTAAATGAATTCATTTTCGCAATTATTGAATCTTGTCAAAATCCTTTTATCACTGGAAAAATGTCAAAAGTTATATTAAAAACATTAATTTAAGAAAAATATTTTTCAACACTCTGAAAGAAATTCTCAATGTTTCCCTTAGCATATTTAAATTTCAAAGTCTCATTATGCAAAATCAATTATTTATATAAAATCAGAAAAATAGTACTAAATTCAATCTAGTCTTTAAGTTAAAATCAAATCTTTTCAAACCAAGTTCTGTTGAAACTCTAAATCAAATTATCAAGCCGAATTTTTTGGTTCCAATTAGAGGTCGGACCGGGTACCCGATCTGACCGGGTACCCGCGGGAACGGGAATGAAAATTAATTTCGGGACGGGAAAAGTCGGGAGCCGGGAATAGGTTTTCGGGACGGGAATGGGAACGGGAATCAACATTCAAATCGGGAACGGGAAAAGACGGGAACGGGAATCAACTTTTAAATCGGGAACGGAAAAAACGGGAATAACAGTTATTGGGATTGGATTCTTTAACAATGATTTTTCAGCAAACTTCTAAGTATGGAAATCTTTATTTCATCGATACTCCGTACTTAAAATAAGTATTAAATGCAATATAAATGTATAACGAAGCTACCATTTCCAATGTCGAAATCTCCAACACTACATTTGAAGTTGTTATGATGAGTCCAAAGATTAGGGAGATTAGAACAAATGGGTGATGATGAAAACTTTTCAGATGAAATCAAAATGTTCAGTTATATAATTTTAATTTTATAAATTAATACTTTGAATTTGAATGATTAATTTCCGAATGATTGCTCAGTTGATCATTTCGACAAAAGAAAAGATGCCATTGATCTTATTCATATGACAGCATGTCTGTTGCATCCCCAGTATGAAAGAATAATAGGAAAAAAGTTTGGGATAGAAAAGAAATAAATACCAAGACTTTCATTAGAGAAAATTTAATTCTATTTTGTACAGCCAGACCAAGCTGCAGTGCCGTTGAGAAAAAAAACAAATGATGGTTATTTAGATCTATTATGTTTGTTTTTATAACGTAAAAATTATAATAAAATTATTATACTATCAAATTATATGAATGATTTTATATTTGCAGTTGTGGAGAATAAGAATGTTTTAAAAACATTTTTCTAACATTATTGAAATATTAGTAATAATGAACAAAGAAAAAAATTCAGAAGAGGATGAATTGTACAAATATTCACAATTACGTCCCAAAAAATGGAAAATTATAAAGATGTTTTATTTTATTGGAATAAAATGAGCAATTTTAAAATAGTACAAGAAGTAGCCAAAATTTTGTTTAGTATATCTGCAAGTTATATTCGCTGTGAACAGAATTTTTCAATATGTGGTCGTTTAACTTCAGACCCAAAATTATCTCATTTGAAAGCTGAAACTCTTTACGGTTTAACCCGTGTGAAAAGCAATAAAGACTTGATTGAATTACTCAAAAACAATACTTTCATTTCAATAAATATTGAAATTTAAATCGTGTTTTTTTTATTTCATTAAAAGAAATATTCTCTGACTTTCAAATAATAAATTTTAAGAGATTTTAGAACTAGCAAGTTTGGGACCAGTGAAAATGGCAGCGAAAATGAATAAAAAACAAAAAGCTTTCGGGAACGGGTCGGGAAAAAAATTTCGGGAACGGGACGGGACGGGAATCAAAATTCTGATGTCCCATCGGGAACGGGACGGGACGGGAAAAAAAATATCGGGAACGGGACGGGACGGGAATCAAAATTCTGATGTCCCATCGGGAACGGGACGGGACGGGAAAACAAATTTCGAGAACGGGACGGGACCGGGAATGAAAAATCGTCCATGTCCGACCTCTAGTTCCAATACTACGAAATATCGATATGTTCGGACATCTTACATATTAAGGCAGCTGGTTTTTTTCATAAAACTAATTTTGTCTTTGGCTTTTGTCAAAAAAACAGATAAAACTAATTCCGTTTATAATTTTCTTCCATTAAAGTGTCCATGCTGCTTTACCGTCATAAAATTGAGCGCTAAACAAATCTTGCGGCTTCTTTAGTCAGTGAACTTTAGTCTCTTTTTGATTTGATGTTATTTGTAACTTTCAAATTAAGTTTTTCAACAAATTGAACATTTATTGGTCAAATTTATGCTCAATAAAGAAGCAATAAAAGAGCCATAATTTGCAAGAAGATCAAATATAAACAAATTTATGAAGACAAACTCCCAGTTTTTAATTCAATTTTTTGACAAATTTAGTAAAATAGATTCAGGCGGAATTAAAATACAGAAAACGTTTTTTTATGAATTTCTTGTTTTTCTAGATCTTAAAAACTTGTTGTTGAAAATGTATTTTATTTTTTTTACATAAATCCGCTTAAATAATTTTACTAATTTTTCTCTATTTTAAATATTTAATTTTTTAACATTTAGTTATCTTTAAAAAACATTGAAAAAACAAAAATTATCATCAAATAGAGAAAACCCGAGCAATGAAAAAGGTCATTAAGATCCTATATATTCTTTTAAAACAAATCTTTAAAATTAGGCTTAGTTTAAAACCGCTTAAAATTTCATTTAATTTTTGATTGTTGATCTCAACGGGACACGTCAAAAACGACATTCCTAGAACTCGCTTCGTCTGAATCTCCCCTCATAATTTCACATATCGTAAAATACTAGATATTTCGTACACCCTTACTTTTCGTACACTATCATTTTTGGACCCTTAGTTAATACATGAATTTTTCAAAACTAAAATGTTTAGGGTGGTAATTATGGCGAAGAATAAAAATTCTCGTAACTGAATTTCAATAATTTAGCCATATTATTTTTGAAATGTTTGCAAAAGACAAATATAATCATGAAAAAGTGAAAAATTATCATTAAACTATGTCGAATTTATTTTATTTTGTTCAAGGCACTGTAAGAAAATACTCATTTTACGACATATATTTATTCTAAGATAGTTTGATCTGAATTTATCTTAAGTTTGTGCAGTATTATTCATGTCTAATTATTTTATATTAAAAATCCAGCCTATTTATATAACTTATAAACTCCTGGCATACAAACACATTTGTCAAAAAAAACTAAAGGGTTTAACCAATCTAAAAAAACTAATTTAATACAAATATATATATTTTTTTTATTTTAAATATTTTTCAACATAGCTGAATTTTTTTCACATTTAATTATTCTTTAAAAATATCAAAATTCACAGTGTGTAAGTAATTTAAATATACGTCTCCTTCTATTTAATTTTTTTAAATAAAATAATTAACTTTCATTACATAATTGTATCCATTAAACCCGTTATTTTCTTCTATTGCCTTTTCCAGACATCACTTTCATCACGAGCACGTCCTAATGGACGCAAAGCGGCTTAAAAACGTACCTGAAAAATTTATTCAACTATTTTTTCCTCCTTCCACATTTCCATCAAGGCTGGATAATCTGAGATTGATGCATTTTCAGGTATTTTCTCAACTTGAATAAGCTTCTTTTTCTTTAAAAAAGTTTTTTATGGGTATCTATGCACAGTTGAGTAACACAAAAAACACTATAAAGAACAATATAGAACCATAGAACATTCATTTTGGGGCAACTTTCTCTTCTTAATAAAATTAAGACCCTGGGCCGCACCTGCACTACATTGCTTTCACTTATTCACTCAAATTTAATGTAATTCTTTATTATTTTTTTTTTGTAATTACTTATTAACAATCAATATATTTATAATCGAAAGTAGAAGAGTAGCTTAATCAATTGTTTTAAACTGACTTAGAGGTTTTCAAAGGTAAAACCGAACAAAATGATCTAACCCCATTGGGCCATGGTTGATACTTATTTATCTAAAATAAAATTATGCATTTTCCCTCTATTTTGAATGTTTTATGTATTTTATTTTGCGATTCAACCACTCATTTTGAAATGTTATTTCTATTAAAACTTACTTTTTATGATATTTCCATATTTTGTAGCTTAAAAATATAATTCTAACTTTTTTATACACTCCTATAGCTTACATAATTTATTTTTTAAAGTGACAGCACATGTAATGTTAAAAGGTTTTCTTTGGAAAGTAAAATGGCTATGTTTTATTTCTAAGTTTTTAAATTAAAAGTGTACACGTAGACTTTTAATCATATCTTATATACAACGTTGTTTAATGTATTATTTTTTAAATGAAGATCTTCCCATCAAAACCTTTACCACCCTTTTAAGTCTAATTCCTTTAAAAGCAATTCTTCGAATAAATACATAATTAATGAAGTTCTTTAAGGCATTTGATGAATGTAGGATAAGATTTAAATAACTTCAATGATCTCTGTTTTCAGATTTAATTAAGTCATATCTCTAATTAAATTTCATAATTCCTTAATATGCTTTTTTTCGTTTTTTTATAAGTTATATAAATTTCTAAAAGCATCAAAAAGCAAACTTCAGGTGGAAGGAGTTAATTATCTTAAAAGGTCTTAATTATTCAAACATAACTTATGCTTTTTATAATTTGAAATGAGACAACCAGTAATGGAAGATTGAAAGGTTTTCATTATTATAGTTTTATTCTTATATTGAAATATGATAACATATCTTTAAAAATGAACTCTTAGATTGTTTCAAATCCTTATTCTTTGGTGTAAAAATTTAATTTTACATTCTAACGCTAATTTTCGCTCTGACGAAAATATTTTAATGGCGAATAACCTACTTTAATAACTATATATTCAATATTCATTTTTTAAATAAAATTAAATAGGTTCATTCAAAAAATGTATTTAAAATATACAATCAAAATCGTATGAAAGTAGTAAAAATATTCTAAATCGTACAAAATAATGATTTAACAAAACCTATTTTTTATAGAACTCATTCAACAGCAAAAAAATCATTTAATAAAACAAAAAAATGTTTAACAATCTTCCACAACCTTACCAGCAATCGCATTTAAACCCTCAAGTTACACAGCAGTCTTCCATGATGAACACGAACAATGCTTACTTAGGAAATCAACAACAAGCATCATGGTCTACCAACCCTTCCACTTTTAGTGTTCTCCCTGCACAGAACACCCAGTGGAACCACAGCATTCCACAGCACAACCACCAAGGCTACCAGTCCACACAGCATCAATACTCTTACCAACAACAGCATTTTTCTTCAGTTAGTTCGAGCCTTAATCACGCGCCTGTCTACACGAAAGAAGGTCTTTCAACTAAATCTTCCGAAAGCCAATTTATCCCTCAACAATTATTTGTACCACAACAACAACAACAGAGCATATCCTTACAACAACAATTAAACAACTATCCACAACAACAATTAAACAACTATCCACAACCAAAATTAAATAACTATCCACAACAACGTTTAAACAATTATCCACAACAACAACCATTTAACCCAACACTCTTTCCACAAAAGTGCAATACAATCCAGCCATCTGTATCCATCAACCAGCCCACCACCTCGGCATCCTATGCCACGCAAGCCAAAGGCAACAGCAATGAGACTAGTGTTGGTGTCGCCAATAACTGCATCTCTACAAACCAAAATAGGAGTCATCGTCCTCAATATAACCAGTCTTTAAACTCTCAGACACATGTACAACAACAACTACCACTACTAACACAACAACAACTACCACCACAGCAACAGCAACAACTACCACCACAGCAACAGCAACAACTACCACAACAACAACTACCATCACAACCGCAGCAACAATATCCAAGCTTCTTGCCAGTTAATCAACAACAATTATTACAAAATGCACCACAGAAAAATCAAAGTTTAGGCATTCAACAAAAAGCATCTCAACCAATGAATGAACAACCTCAAAGGCCACAACAACAACAACAACAGTCATCGCAGCAACAGTTATTAAAACAACAGGCAAGCATCAATGCAGATCCAAGCAACAACAACATATCAAGACAACTTTACAACAACATCAACAACCCAGTTAAAACAATTAACTTGCAAAATGCATCCCCACAAACACCAAAACAAAAACAACAAACAAACAAACCACTAATACAAAATTATTTCAACCAACAACCACAAAAACACACAAACTCGGCTACAACAACACCAACTCCAACAACCACACCACCCTCATCTCTAGACAATTTTCCACTCTCTACACCTAGTCTAGCTCAACATTACGGCAACAAAAATCAACAAAAAATCATCAACAACAACAACCATCAGACCCTGAACAGTCATCATGGCAAAATCAACAAGCAATTAGAAAATCTATCAATCAAAACAACACTCGAGAACAATATAACACCAGTTAGCAACAACACCAGTAACAACACACAACATTTCAATGCCATAAACTCACTTTCTTCCTCTCCCCTATTGAATTCGCCTACCAATACAACGAGCAACAATTCTATACAACAACTCAACAGTTTAGCAACAAGTCAAGCCAACAAACTTACAAATACTCAAGTTACTAACCAACCCTCCAGTCAACCAATCAACCCACTCGTCAACCATCCAACTAACAACCAACAAATCACCCAATCAGCCATCATTTCAGATGAAAAATCACCACCCAACCAACAACTTGAGCAACAAACTAGCCAAGAAGCCATCCAACAAAAAGATCAACAACAACAAACCAACCAATTACCAAATCAGCCACAAAACAATCAATTAATCAATCAATCACAACAAACCAACCAATTATCAAATCAGCCACAACAAGCCACCCAATTACCCAATCAGCAACAACAAACCAACCAATTATCAAATCAGCCACAGCAAGCCACCCAATTACCCAATCAGCAACCCACCCAAGCAACCAATCATTCAGCCATCCAAACATCCTCCCAAAGCAGCCTTGGCAGCAGCAGCAAACAGCATCCTAGCAGACCCCCTTCTGATGGTTAAAAAGATCAATTAATTATGTTATTTATTTTAATTAAAATCAATTAATTTATTTTAATTAAATCAATAACTTCATATGAATATTTTAATTAAAATAGATCTCAAAATAATCAATCCAATTATAGGGCTCATTGATTGGACTAATTGATGTTTATTAAGGCTTAAGGAATTAAATGTGCTGTTTTACAAAATTATTTCAAATCGAGACAATTTATGTTTCACCTCTTATATAATGATTTTTTATATTCAATTAACTTTATTTTCAATCAAATATTTATTTAAATTAATTACTTCATTAAAGTCCATTACCAATTAAACCATATTTTCAGTAATGGTAAAAGCCAAAGAATATGAAGAGGAGGACGATGATGGCGATGATGATGATGATGATGAGGAAGGGGAGGATGGGGATGATGATGATGATGAAGATGATTACACTACAGGTGATAATTTACATTATTAAGTTTCCATTAGAATCCTTTTAGGGCGTTTTAGAATTTTAATTGAATGAAATTGTTATATGTATTTATTTTAATTTCATGATATACCAGATCATTACGATGATAACGATGATGATGATTATGATGGTGATGATGATGATTATGATGATGCTGATGATGATGATGGTACTCATTATATGATGAAGAAGAGGAAGAGGACGAAAGCTCCAACTCTGGAAATCCTGATTATGATCTTGAAAACCAAAGATTCTTCAATGACGCCTCAGGTTGTGTGTGCGCGTGTGTGTGATTCACCCTAAAATGTGAAAAAATGATTGGTGCTATTGAGAGCTAATTGAAGTTCCGATATTTTGAATAATTAATCTTAGATTCACAATAAATAATAGTATTAGTAATTGTATTAACGAAATGTGTATGTATATGTGTGTATGTGTATGTATATGTGTGTATGTGTATGTATATGTGTGTATGTGTATGTATATGTGTGTATATGTGTTTTTGTTGTAACGTATGTGTTTCTATGTTTTTGTAAGGTATCTACATTTTTAAGGTCTGCTTAATGCTGTACTCGGGTTTGTGCTTGCTTCTAGAAGCTCGTCATCATTAAATTACGACTAATTGAATGTATCCATAGTTTAGCGCCAATTATAATAAATGATTAAATTTTAATTATTTATTAATTATATAGAATAATTTAATTAAAAATTTTATAGAGTTAATCATTGGTGCTATTGAGAGCTAATTGAAGTTCCAATATTTTGAATAATTAATCTTAGATTCACAATAAATAATAGTATTATTAATTGTATTAACGAAATAAATACTATTCTTGTAAATTAAAATAATATAATTATTAAAAATAATATATTCAGCAATTATACTACTATTATTCATATTATCAAAATATATTTTTTTTACATGATGATGATGATGATGATGATGATGATGATGATGATGATGATGATGATGATGATGATGATGATATACAGTAGCCAGGTCAATGGCGGACAAGAACCACCAGCTCAGAAAGAGGATTGAGTCCAGCAAGGTGTTTTTTATTCTGTTTTATTTATTTATTTCTAAAAAAAATAATGATATAAAAATCATTTGTTAATAACAAATTTAACTGTTTTCATGAAATATCTTCGTTTCTACGATTTATTTTTTCCAAATAAACTCTTGTTACCATTATCTTCACTATTATCATCATCAGCACCATTACCATCGTTATCATCATCATCAGTACCTTTTCCACCATCATTATCATCAGTACCATTGCCAACACCACCACAAGGGTCACTCGGCAGGACGAAACAAGAGGCACGCATACAAGCGCAATGTCGTCAATGTTCAACGTCAAGAGGTGGTTATGATGATGATGATGATGAGAATGATGATGATGAAGATGATGATGACAATGATTATTCACTCACTATCCGTTTCTTTTAAACCATCCACTTACTCACCTACTCATCCACCCACTCACTCACACACTCCCCCATCCAAAACCAATCCGTCCAAACATTTTTTCATTTCACCCACTCATCTACCCACCACACCAAACCCACTCACTAACCACCAAACACACCCAAACGCACCCACCCACCCCATCCCAAAGGTCAACGTCTCAAAGGTGGTCGACCTTGCCATGGAGGTCGAGTTGATTCCGAGGTCAGGGGTCGAGGTCACGCTGCCCCCGCAGCACGAGGGCGCCTCCAATAAACCCATCTGTGACCCCGAGTTAGTGGTCGGAGGGGGTGGTGGTGGTGATGCTGATGATTTTGGTAGTAGTGGTGGATTTTAATTAATTAATTAATTTAATTTTTTTATTTACATCCTTTTCTTTCCCACATTTTTTTTGTTTTTCGTCTTCACCTCACTGCCCCTAACACTTATTTGTTTTTCTACCGCTAATTTTTTCCCATCCATCACAATCCACCATCCATCACAATCCACCATCCATCACAATCCACCACCTATCACAATCCACCATCCTTCACAATCCACCATCCTTCACAATCCACCATCCTTCACAATCCACCATCCATCACAATCCACCATCCATCACAAACCCCATCAAAACCCCCGCCCAGCCTCCATCACAATCCACCACCTATCATATTCCACCATCCATCACATTCCACCATCCATCACAATCCACCACCTATCATATTCCACCATCCATCACATTCCACCATCCATCACATTCCACCACCTATCACAATCCACCACCTATCACTATCCACCATCCTTCACAATCCACCATCCATCACAATCCACCATCCATCACAATCCACCACCTATCATATTTCACCATCCATCACATTCCACCATCCATCACATTCCACCACCTATCACAATCCACCACCTATCACTATCCACCATCCTTCACAATCCACCATCCATCACAATCCACCATCCATCACAATCCACCACCTATCATATTCCACCATCCATCACATTCCACCATCCATCACAAACCCTCATCAAAACCCCCGCCCAGCCTCCATCACAATCCACCACCTATCATATTCCACCATCCATCACATTCCACCATCCATCACAAACCCTCATCAAAACCCCCGCCCAGCCTCCATCACAATCCACCACCCATCACAATCCACCATCCATCACAATCCACCACCTATCATATTCCACCATCCATCACATTCCACCATCCATCACAAACCCTCATCAAAACCCCCGCCCAGCCTCCATCACAATCCACCACCTATCACAATCCACCATCCATCACAATCCACCATCCATCACAATCCACCACCTATCATATTCCACCATCCATCACATTCCACCATCCATCACAAACCCCCATCAAAACCCCCGCCCAGCCTCCATCACCTCCTCCATCACCTCCTCCATCACCTCCCCCGCCCATCCCCCCCCAACAGACTCATGGCTTGCACCCTCAACGCCCTGCCCAACACCTCGGCCCTCCTTTCCAAGGCACGCCTACCCCTCGGCATCATCGTCCACCCCCTCAAGGAACACCATGTGATGATGATGATGATGATGATGGTGGTGATGGTTGTGGTGATGCTGATGATGATGATGGTGGTGGTGATGGTTGTGGTGATGCTGATGATGATGATGGTGGTGGTGATGGTTGTGGTGATGATGATGATAGTGTTTAGTTTTGCAGGAATGGAAATCTCGAGGGGGCAATGTATGGCATGTTTTGTCGAGATTAGTTTGTAGTCCTCCATTTGCTCAGCCAAGCATCCCTGAATGACCCAAGGCTGTCCAACCAACCCCCAAAGCGCTAAACATTCGTTCATCACTCACCAACCACTGCGTCCTCCCTTAACCTCTATCTCCCCCCACCCCCCCCCCCTCCCACCCCCTCCACGCTCTCACATTCCATCCCTTAACCCCCCTCCCCCCCCTCTCCCCCCAAAGGACGTCCCGGTGGTGAGGGGGGGTCAAATAGTGCGCTGTCGCCTCTGTCGCGCCTACATCAATCCGTACGTCGTGGTTGTGGACCAGCGGAAGTGGAAGTGCACAATGTGCTCCAGGTTCAACGACTGTGAGTCACTGTAGTTTGTGCACTATATTGGGTGTACATTGGGAATTACACGCACACACACAGAAAGATACACACATGAAAGCCACACACACACAAACTCACACACATACGCACAAACACACACACACACAAACACATACGCAGACACTCACACATACAAACAAACACACACAAACAAACACAAACAGTTCCCACCGACTACCTGTACGACGTGAGGGGCAAGCAGTACAGCAACGGC
>OX030959.1:4124216-4144216 GCA_943735955.1 Piscicola geometra | reverse complement strand
CGAACCACGTGTGCTTTGACCTCTTCGCCCTCAACTCCCAGTACTGTGACCTTGCCACTCTGTGTCCGTGGGGGGGGTGGTGGGAGGGGTTCGTTGGGGGGTAGTATTCGTCGTAGTGGTGGCTGTGGGGGGCTAGTAGTGGTGGGTCGTGATAGTGGTAATGAAGGTATAGGAAGAATTGATGAACGGCTTGTTAACTCTTTTTCAACTCATCCAACTACCCGCCTATCCCACAACCCATCTTCCAACCATCCCACACACCCATAAATCACCCATCATCCAACCACTTACCCATCCCATAACCCATCTACCAACCACCCACTCACCCAACCATCAACCACCCACTCACCCATCTACCAACCACCCACTCACCGATCCACCAACAACCCACCCACCCACCAACAACCCACCCACCCACCAACAACCCACCCACCCACCCACCCACCAACAACCCACCCATCCATCTACACATCAGCGACGCTTTCTCGCTTCTCGGGCGGCTGTCTTCACCACTTTGGCAGCTACCACTCCGCCACCGAATCCATCGAGAAGCACCGCTTCGAGGCCTTTCTCGTCCGCTACCTCAGTCGCCCCGTCGGCTTCGAGGCCGTCTTAAGGATTAGGTGCACTAGAGGTGTGTTTTCGTGTGTGTTTGTTTGTGTGTGTATAATGCATTTTCACGTGAATTCAGATGAATTAATCACAACCATTATTCCACCCCCAAACTTCCCTCCATCCGCAAATCCACCTCCACCATCCACGCCCAAACTCATCCTTTTCCGCATCACCAACCCGCCTCTTCTTGCCCACGCCATCATCCCTCATCGCCACCAGCAAACCCTCCCAACCGACAACTCATCCCCCACCCCACCAAAACAAAGGCCTGGGTCTCCAGATGTTCCACGGCGTCGGCTTCGTGCGCTCGTTGGACCTGCTCTCGCTGCCGCACATCAGCGCCGACACGTCGTACGCCGTGCAGCTCTGCGTCGAGAACCAACTCAGCGACTCGTTCGCCCTGGTGCAAGCCGCTCTCCTCTACACGAATACTTCATGTGTGTTGTGTGCGGTGGGGCCTTTTCGGAGAGGGGCGGAGGGGGGTAGTGGTGTTGTTGTGTAGTTTGGGGTTGTTTGCGGTGTGCTATCACCAGCAAACCATTCTATCATCATTATCACCCCACTCATTATCGTAATCTTTACCACCACGATGATCATCACTACCACCACAACCATAATCATAACCACCACTATCATCATCACCACCAGGCGAGAGGCGTATAAGAGTGCACACCTTGTGCCTACCAGTGACTGCCTTCCTCAACGACGTCTTTGTGCACGCCAACAACCTAGCAACCGTCGCCATGGTCGCGAAGATGGGTGCGTTTCATCATCATCATCATCACCACCATTCTCATCATCATCATCACTAACGTCATCATCTAAATCATCCTCGCCATAATCAGCACTATCATCATCATCATCATCATCGTCGTCATCAATCTCTTCGTTTTTTTTTAATTAGACACGCCTAGAATAATGCATTGAAGATGAAGTAACTGTTTTTATAGGTCCTTTAAAGTCACTAAATCTAATCACACTGACCACCCCGCACAACCCCCACAACACGCCCCACACCCCCTCTCACACCACACTCCCTCCCACACCACACTCCCTCTCACACCACACACCCTTCCCACACCACACCGCCTTCCCACACCACACCCCCCTTCCACAACCAACGACAAACGCACCAACCACAACCAACGACAAAGCGGTCGACAGGGCGACAAGCGCTTCGATGGCCGACTCGCGTGAGGCGTGCATCAACGTGGCGTGCGACATGCTCAACGCATACGGAGAGAACCTCTCGGCTGGACAACGGAGCGTACAACTACCGTCACCCTTCCTACTCCGGTCCCTGCCCCTCTACATGCTGTCGATCATCAAATCGGTCGGTTGGTTGGTTGGTTGGTTGGTTGGTTGGTTGGTTGGTTGGATGGATGGGGTGGTTTGACTGGGGGAGTGATTGGGTTGTGTGTTGGTTGGGTTGTTTGAATGGTTAGTTAGTTGGCTGCTTGTTTGCTTGCTTAATAAGTCTCTTAGTTTCAAGATTTAAATCACATTATTTCAACTATCACCACCTTTCCATCACCACCATCTTCCACCCACCACCATCTTCCACTCACCACCATCTTCCACCCACCACCATCTTCCACCCACCACCATCTTCCACTCACCACCATCTTTCACCCACCACCATCTTCCACCACCACCATCTTCCACCCACCACCATCTTCCACCCACCACCATCTTCCACTCACCACCATCTTTCACCCACCACCATCTTCCACCCACCACCATCTTCCACTCACCACCATCTTCCACCCACCATCATCTTCCACCCACCACCATCTTCCACTCACCACCATCTTTCACCCACCACCATCTTCCACTCACCACCATCTTTCACCCACCACCATCTTCCACCCACCACCATCTTCCACCCACCACCATCTTCCACTCACCACCATCTTTCACCCACCACCATCTTCCACCCACCACCATCTTCCACTCACCACCATCTTCCACCCACCATCATCTTCCACCCACCATCATCTTCCACCCACCACCATCTTTCCATCACCACTCATACAACTCTCTTTTTTCCCCTTCTTCACGTTCCACTAAGCATCACCCCCTTTTCTTCCATCACTCCACCAACCTTCTTCCTCCTATCAACCCCATCAACTTATTTTTTTCACAAACCCCCCTCACCCCCCATCTTCTGCCCTCCACCCCCCATCTCCTGCCCCTCACCCCCCATCTCCTGCCCCTCACCACTCCCGCACACAGCTTCCCTTCCGACTGGGCATCAGTACCAAACTAGACGACCGCGTCTCCCACATGGAGCTGATCAAGACGCTGCCGCTGCTGCAGCTGCTGCCGCTACTACACCCCTTCCTATATCCCGTGCATCGGATCTATGAGGAGGTTGGTAAGATGGTGGTGGTATTGTAGTTAATGTTGTTGTTGTTGTTGAAGTTGTTGTCGATGTCGTTGTTCTGACTTGAGTGCATTTAAGGATTTACTTTTTTGTTGTTTCCTTATTACGTCGTACCGCCACCACAGCCACCCCCCTCGCACACAACCGCCACCACAGCCACACCACACGCACACAACCGCCACCACAGAACTGCGTCAGCATCGGCGACAGGGACCTTCTCATCCCGCCAGTCTTGCCCCTCAGCGCGGGAAGCCTCGAGAAGAATGGAGCATTCCTATTGGACAGCTCGAGTCACATGACCTTGCTGGTTTTCCCGCGCGTTTCGGAGGAGTTTTTGCGTGACGTGCTTGGCGAAAAGCGCTATGGAGTGTTGAATAATGGAGTTGTTAGTTGTTGTTGTTGTTTTTGTTCTCATTATTTTTGTTCTTGTTATTAGTTGTTGTTGTTGTTTTTGTTCTTATTGTTTTGTTCTTGTTGTTTTGTTCTTGTTGTTTTGTTCTTGTTTTTTTGTTCTTGTTGTTGATTCTTTTACTAGTTATTGTAATTATTGTTGTTTTTTGTTACTAAGGATTTTCCAATTGTTGTTGTGGCTCTTATGAGTAATGTTGTTGTAACTATAGTTTCAGATTAACACACGAACATATAAACACACACACAAACACACATACAAAGACCCACCCACCCATACACACACAAACACACTCACACACAAACACACACACACACAAACACACACACACACACATACACACACGTACAGATAGAATTACCTGAACGAGACAACCAGTTATCGGAGAATCTGAGACTCTTCATCGACTACCTCAACTACACCAAGCCCTTCCCCACGCCCCTATACCTCTTCCGGTGGGTTTGCCCCATTAAGCAACTATCATCATCATCATCCGACTTTTCAATAGTATCGTCATCATCCTACCATATAACAACAACATCACTATCCAACAATATAATATCATCATTATCCAACTTTATAACATCATCGTCATCACATGCATCACACCTAATTTTGCAGTATCAACCACACAACAGTATTGCTATTATCATCATTATCATCACCATCATCATTATTACCGTCATTATTGTTATTATTATTATTATCATTATTATCATCATCATTCTTATCATTATCATCACCATCATCATTATTATCATCAATATTATTATAATTATCATCATCATTCTCGTCATCATTACCATATAACCACTAACATCACTACTACTACTACTAACAACAATCAACCCCCCCCCCCCCTTCTTTTCCCCCGCTTCCCCCATCGCAGGGAGGACAGCAGAGAGCGTTGCTTGTTGTACGACAGGCTGGTGATGGACAGGACGAGTGACTCGTGCAGCATGTCCTACCGCGACTTCCTTCGCCACCTCATCAACCTCATCAACTACAACTCCTGATGGGGTGGTGCTGGTGGTGGTAGGGTTGTGGTGGTGAAGTTTTAATGGTGGTGGAGTGTAAAGGAGGTTGGTAATGGTGGTGTTAGTGATGATGATGATGGTGATGGTGCTGGTGGTGACACTGGTGGTGGTGGTGGTGGTGGTGGTGGTGGTGGTGGTGGTGGTGGTGATGAGGTTAGTAATGGATGTGGTACTGATGGTGGTGCAGCTAATGGAAGTTATGCAGGAGTCGCAGGTGCCAAGTGTGGTGGTGCTGATGGCAGTGTGGTTGGGTGAAGCAAGTGATGGTCATTGGTTTTAATTAATGGCATTAATATTATTACATTTCGACTTGTGGCATAATTTATTTCGTTTTTACAGCTTCCTCACGCTGCTTATTTTCATTTTTATTAATTATTCATATATATTTTTTATAGCTCTTATTTTTTGAATTTAAAAGCGACATTCTAATAATTGTGAGTTAAAATAAATGAAGTTGATTACAAATAAATTAAGAATAATCATTCAACTGTTCGTCCATTCATACTTTAATTTGATTATCGTTTGGGAAATTTATTTTGATTAGTTTTGATTTGATTTGATTATTTGTCGCCATGGTGTTGTATTTTCGTCGTTTACTATAATGGATTTGATTGCGTATGGGAGCTTGTGTCAGATGTGTGGTTTGATGGTAGCTACTTGTAGGTGGAAATTGACTAATAAAACGATTTTGTGTAATTGTAATTTTTGTTCATGCTTGCATTGTTACTATAATTTATAATTTAAATTATAATTTATTTTATTCATCTATTCATTAAAATTATTTCGCTAGAGATATCTTTCAGTCTGACATTTTATTTAGAGCAAATATTTTCAGTAAGAATAATTTTTAATAGTATCAATATAAAAGTATATAATTTATTTATTTTTACTTTTTTGTGTGTTATTATTTTATAATTTATGTAATTTGTATTAGTATGTTATTTTATTACAGAAACTACATTTGGTTTGATTCATTCTGCTTTATACATTTTTAATGTCCTATTTATTCTTATCAATGAGTAATTCATCTATTTAAATAATAATTTAATGACATTTTGTTTCCAATTTATCTGATCCAAAATAATTTTTCACACTCATTTTTATCACACCACTGTTTTTTTATTTCGATTAAAAGGCAACATTTCAAAATGGGACTTTTGACTATAATTCGAAAGTTGAAACAGAAAGAAAAAGAAATCAGAATTCTTATACTGTAAACAAATTCTTATTATTATTTTTAAATAATAAAATTATTATAAATTTCTTTTTATTTCAGCGGTTTGGACAATGCCGGCAAGACGACAATCGTAAAGAAGTTCAATGGCGAAGACATTAACACCATCTCACCAACTCTAGGCTTCAGCATTAAAACTCTTGAGCACAGAGGGTACTTAAATGTTATCCACTGATCCTAAAACCTTTAAAAACAAGCTCTACGCATATAACTTATAATTTTTCACTCAAAAACCATTTCAGCTACTGTTCAAATATATAAAATTAACTGTTCACCAATCAATAACCTTGACTTTTTTTTACCCTCATACCCCACTCCACCCCTCTAGATTCAAACTGAATTTGTGGGATGTGGGGGGTCAGCGCTCTCTGAGGTCCTATTGGAGGAACTACTTTGAAAGCACCGATGCCCTCATCTGGGTGGTTGACAGTGCCGACAAGAGAAGGCTCGAAGACTGCAAGAAAGAGCTCGACTCGTTGCTTGTGGAGGAGGTTTGAAGGAAAGGGGCAATGATTAAATTTGATATTTGATGCATTTGATTTTAATTATTTCTTTTGATTTTTGTATGTTTCTATAGTTTTAGGGATGTAATTTTAATACATCTTTTTTCTATATTTATTTTAAATATTTTTCAATTTCTTTTTACTTCCAATTTATTCCATAATACTTCAAAAAAATATATAATTTAAAAACTAAAATAAAACTTTCAAAATCACAAATTTCCACTCTCATTGCAAAGCAATTTTCATCATACCAAAATCACCACAATCCTCACATCCGAACAAAATCTTCCTTCCCAGAGACTGGCTGGGGCGACTCTCTTGGTGTTCGCGAACAAGCAGGACTTGGAGGGCGCGGCCAGTGCTGACGTCATCAGAGAGGTTTTTAAGTTTTTAACATTTATTGTTTAATATTTTATTGTGTTATATTATAATATTTATCCATATTCATAATATTTAATTATTTTTATTTTTTATATATATTTATTTATTATATTTTATTTTCTTTATTAATATTCACTATAATATATTTATATTGTATTTTCATTAATAATATTTATTATTCTTGTTAATTATTATTATAACATGGAAAACATGAATGAGCCTCAAGACCAATATAATAATTATAATTATTATTATTGTTTTTTGTTATTAATATTAATTTCATCATCTACTTAACCACCACTTCATAATCATTTGAAGAAATTTAAATCTTTCAACTCATTCATTGCCATCCATCAGTCCTTTATTCATTCTCTCCACCCATCCTCATCCTCCACCCACTATCACCACTCACCACACATCAACCATCCGCAACTCTTCATCAATCTATCATCCATCTAACTATCACCAACCTAATCATCTATCTCTTCATCATCATCCACCTACCAGCAACCTGATCATCCACCCATCATCATCATACATCCACCAACACACCCATCATTCCATCCATCCATCCATCCACACCATAGGTCCTAGACCTGGATAACCTCAAGACACACCACTGGATCATCTACGGATGCAGTGCAGTCACAGGCGAGAATCTGCTGCAGGGCGTCGACTGGCTCCTCGACGATGTCTCATCGCGCATCTTCACCATGGAATGAGCTTTTAATTTTTGTTTTTTTCATGTTTTTACAGTTTTTATTAGATAAACATTTTTTTCGTTTTTTTATATATTATTTTTTTAAGTTTTCATTAGGTGATTAGTTAGTTAATTTTTTTAATTCGTTTTTTCTAGTTTTTAGTTTCACTATTTTTGCCATTTTTATTAAAAGAATGCTGTATAAATATAATTTGATTATTTAAAAATAATATTATCACTTTAATGACTCAATCGCTACTTTCAAAATTTAATTATTTCTCATTATCTTTAACCAACCCCCTTTGGATTTTCCAATAACCTTCAAAAATATTGTACAATACAATACAATACAAAGATGAATATTCTTAACGTGGCGTAAACGTGGGTGAGCTTCGAGACCGCTTCAATACATTTAATGAGATTGTCTTAAATAATATTAATTATAAAATAATAAAAAGAATAATTTATAATGAACTAACAGAATTAGTGCCGTCTAATTCAGAGTACCTTTCTAGGAAACTGGTTTGAATGCTGACAGTTTTATTGGCCAACCAGTCTTGGTGTATAATTCATCTACATTTTATTTTTAATTAAATAATTTCACAATGAAGTGAAACATGACTAGTTGTCGAATCCTCCAAAAGAAAAATTCGTAAAGAGCGATGGTTTCATGAGAGAATCTCTAGCCAGAACCCCCTGGAGAACGTTTTCAATTACCCTGTTTATCAGACGATATTATTCATAGGCATCTTTGGAATATATCGAATTGCAATTATACGCTATATGAATGATCATATTTAATGGACTGCATACGTCATCAATGATTGTTAATAAATCATGTGCCCGTATAAAGAAGAAGCTGTCAAAGTCATCTGCGCTTCTTTAAAAATATAATCTATTTACTTTTTAAAAATATATTTAGCAGAAATAATTGCTTTAAAAAACGAAGAGGATGTTTAATGATTATAATGATTAATGGTTATGATGGTAAAAAGCCAAAAAGTTGAGGAAGAAACTAGAATTTATTCAAAATGTCTACAAACTCTACACATTGAGGTTCGAATCGACAACACTAAGATGATGTCGAGGTGTACAGCAAACGTATGTAGGCTCCGAAATCACACGAGAATACTCTAACCATTATAAAGGCATGAATGGGTGTTGTTATGCACGCTTTGAATAATAGAGGAAGGCAGTCATTTATAATTGGCCAGACAATGATTTGTTAGACAACTGAAAGTACCATCATCACGTGGATTATTTAAACTTTTATTTTATTTTATTCTACTTTCAGCAGTAGTACCCGAAGAGAGTAAGTAAATGGCCAGAGATTTTCTAAGAGGAAATAGAGGAGAATAAGACGCGCTGCACCATGGGTTCAGAAGTATTTTAATATAAAGTTGGATGGTCCTAATGATATATTGGTAGTCGATATCAATTCAAGATAATTAATTGTCAATTAAGGCAATAATCGAAGCTGTATTTGTGTGGTTTTACTTTCCAAAGAACCTTTAGCATCTTTTTGCTTTGACCTACACCACTTACAGCCCCTGTATCGAGACTATTTCACTAGTAAAGATTATTCCATCATACAAATAACAAGCCGAATAACCACGGCTTCATACAACAACAGGAAACTGCATTAGGAAACATTCGGTGGCTTGCACACAATGCGACATTATCTCCTCTCCCACATCGCACTTCCTTTTCAAAGCACATTCCTAGAGATCCCCATGGCGGCGTGCTATCACTCATGCCTCCAAGGCCCACCACCATCATCACCATCATCATCATCATCACCACTATCATCATCATCACCAACACTATCATTCAAGGCCGCTGTTGAATTACCAAGGTTTTCGCGCGGATTTGTTTGTTTGTTTGTTTGTCTGCTTGTTAGTATGTCTGTGAGCAAGGAGTCTTTGAACTAGCTTTCATATGCAAACGACACACTGAAGACACGCTAAAAGAAGGAACTTTCCACTCATTAAATTATATTGTATGAACAACAATCGACCAATCAATCAATCAATAAAAGTTCGCTATTTCGGATAGCTGTGAAATCGTTGTTCTGTAGGCCACTGAAGAATTGGTGCTTGTAGCGTTGTCACTGTATTAAGGCAGCAGTAATTGGTGATTATGATTAAGGGCAATAATCAAATTAGTGATTATGCCAATTGATTTGCTAATCTCTACAAGCACACGTAACGATAGAGTGAAGAAGACAAAAAATGGGAGGTGGTTGTTACAATAAGAAACTAATTGAAATTGCCGTCTGAAATATCTTGTGGTGTTGAAGCGAGGTGGTATCAATGCTGGCTATTATTGATTAATCCTTGTGCACGTGTGTGCGTGTGGGAGACAAGCTTCTGAGGGGGGATTAAGTACGTGTGACCTGATCAATGAAGGTGACGAGGAGGAAGATGCAAGCAGCGAAGATTGACGACGACGACGTCTTCTGCAAGAGTGGCACAGCGAAGATTAATGACGCATTATGCCTTAATCTGAATAGATTGAGGACCGTTTTGAATGATTTAGAATAATCGAATGCTTAGCGTCTTGTGTGCTTGAAAGCCAAATCTAAGACACAACAGCGTACTCCTTTCTATATACACTCACACACGCTCAATCTTGAAGCCTATACTGAAAATAAGAGAGGGCACTTGTGCAGTTGAAGATAAGAATTTCAAATCATCGTGATAACAGGTCAATTACTTTACAGTATGATTAAACGGCTCAAGCTCTGGAAATCGAATACACCTATAAGTAAGCAGAAGATTGCATAATAATGAAGAAAGCACATTAAATTACTAATTTCAAACACGTCGGGGCAAAACTTATCTTAGTAGAGAGTAACTTGAAATCTAAAATTCGTTCGGACTAAAAATCGCAAATGGGTGATCAGCATCTTGATAGGCGTGCTATTGAGTAAGTAAAACCAAACTCCAAAATGATGTTCTAGCTAGGTAATAAAGCGCTAAATAAATCTTTGTAGACTCGCCATTGGGTAAAAAGTAAACTTTTGTGCTTCTGATCAGCCTACTTAGTTGTACACATATATATTAAGGCAGCGTCAAACAAACAAGGCCGTTCACTACGCATTGCAGAATAATTTAAAATAAATTCCATAGGTACAAATAATAAGAAATCATATCGACCTGAACTACCCATCAAACACCGACCTAGCTACCCACCTACCCGTCTACCTAACCATCTACCTACCTAAGCACACGCATAAATACATCAGCTTCTTCCGTCTACCATCAATAGTACACATACGTTCATACGTATGCGTGTATGCTAGAAATACATATGAAAATAAATATATAAGGAAACACACACGCATATTTATGCATACACAAACACACAAACACACATCCCAATTATAAATGGAGGAGATGGATGCTGATAGTAGGAGGAGGAGGGAGGAGGAGGGGACAAGGGGGGGCGTGGTTTAGTCGACCAGGAGTTCAAAGTGCACACTTCCCGCCCTGTCGTTCTTGTGGTGTTTGATGTTGTTCGCCCAGATCTTGCACCACACCTGCATTGCATGGGTTGAAGGATGAATAAATGGGTGGGGGGGTGGGTAGGTGGGTGGGTGGGTAGGTGGGTGGGTGGGTGGGTGGGTAGGTGGGTGGGTGGGTAGGTGGGTGGGTAGGTGGGTGGGTAGGTGGGTGGGTGGGTAAGTGGGTGGGTAAGTGGGTGGGTGGGTAAGTGGGTGGGTGGGTGGGTGGGTGGGTGGATGGATAAGTGGAATTATCATAGATAATTATATTTCTTAGTGGAATATAAAAAGCCTTTCAACACCAATCGCCATCACCACAAACAGTATCATCATCACCACAACAAACAGTATCATCATCACCACCACAAACAGTATCATCATCACCACAACAAACAGTATCATCATCACCACCACAAACAGTATCATCATCACCACAACAAACAGTATCATCATCACCACCACAAACAGTATCATCATCACCACCACAAACAGTATCATCATCACCACAACAAACAGTATCATCATTATCATCATCAAGCCACATCACACCCCACCCGGACACACACCTGGAGTAAGGCGCCCTTCTTGATCTTCTCGAACTGCGCAAAGAGGATGGGCCCGCGGTAGTTGTCCTGGTTCTTGTAGGGGAACCAGTGGAAGGAGAAGCCGTCTTGCGGGTAGAAGGCCACCTTACTAAGCATGTCCTTGTCCGCGTCGTTCTGTTGTGGTTGGTGTGGTTGCTGGTGGTGGATGTTGGTGGTGGATGTTGGTGGTGATTGTTGGTTGTGATGATGATGGTTGTTGGATTTTGGTGGTAATGATGATGTTGATAATGGTAGATTGATGATGATGCTGGATGGACGAAGCGTTGAAGAAGTATTGAACTGAAGCAATGCGTCTTTGTGGTCGTGAAATATGATTCGGTGCTTGAAACAATTTCTTAAACCGACAAAAAAACTTCATTTGAATACATAAATAAAAACAAAAAACATACAAAACCAAACTACAAAAACAACAAACAAAGCAAAGACACAAAGGCGTCTGCACACTCAGCGGACTCACCTCACCCTCGCACGTGACGTCCACCTTTTGGTCCGTGCGGCCGGGGCTCGCCTCAGGCTCCCAGTCGAAAATCTGGTTGGTGGAGGAGGAGGTGGAGAAGGAGGAGGAGGAGGAGGAAGAGGAGGAAGAAGAGGAGGAGGAAGAAGAGGAAGAGAAGGAGGAAGAGGAGAAACAGGGTGGATGGTTAGACATGGTTTTGGAATTTGAAATAGCTTCATTGGTTTAAAAATATACGTAAATATAATATAATTGTTAAAAAAATTATAACCATATATTTATAATTATGCAACAGTACACAGTGCAACACCCTAGCAGCAGTAAACAGTACAGCTAACAACAATATAATCTCCTCTATAAGCAGTACACAGTACAACACTACAACTAACGACACACAGTACAACCAACAACTAACCACACACAGTCCAACTAAAAACTAACCACACATAATACAAGCAACAACTAACCACACACAACAACACTGCAACAACACAACAACAGTACACAGTAGCACGACACTACAACCAACCACACACAACAACACTGCAACAACACAACAACAGTACACAGTAGCACGACACTACAACTAACGACACACAACAACACTGCAACAACACAACAACAGTACACAGTAGCACGACACTACAACTAACGACACACAACAACACTGCAACAACACAACAACAGTACACAGTAGCACGACACTAAAACTAACGACACACAGTGCCGACGCCGCCGAACCTTGTTGATCTTGAGGAGGACACACGGCTGTCCACGACTGTATCCGAAGTCACTCTCATTGCTGCACGGACCGAACCGCTCGATCGGCTCGACCATGCAGGTGAGATCGTCCGTGGTGTTGACGCCAGACTTGCTGCAATCCACCACGTTCTCACTCACCGTCTGGTTGTAGTAGACTGGAGGGAGGGGAGAGAAAGATGGAGGAGAGAGATGGAGGAGGGAGATGGAGGAGGGAGATGGAGGAGGGAAATGGAGGAGGGAGATGGAGGAGGGAGATGGAGGAGGGAGATGGAGGAGGGAGATGGAGGAGGGAGATGGAGGAGGGAGATGGAGGAGGGAGATGGAGGAGGGAGATGGAGGAGGGAGATG
The DNA here is from genome assembly GCA_943735955.1 of Piscicola geometra. Classification (NCBI taxonomy): domain Eukaryota; kingdom Metazoa; phylum Annelida; class Clitellata; order Hirudinida; family Piscicolidae; genus Piscicola; species Piscicola geometra. The sequence continues at coordinate 4,131,277 of OX030959.1, read as the reverse complement.
GAGGAGGGAGATGGAGGAGGGAGATGGAGGAGGGAGATGGAGGAGGGAGATGGAGGAAGGAGATGGTATGGATGAATGGAGGATGGGCAAGAAGGGGGATAAGGAGTGCATGGGATGAATTCAGGCTGGATAAGGTGGGATGAAAGAAAGACGGGTTGGATGCAGAATGGATTGAATCGGGAAAAGATTTTAGTGTTTTTTGTGAGTTGGATTGAGTTTTAAATGATGAAGTAGGTGTTTTATGGATTGGATTGAATCTTGTTCAACTTTAATTCGGTTATTAAAGGTCGATCAATTATAACACCTGAGTGCAAACTAATTAATTCCCTCAGCATGGTGTCTAACTCTCGAATGTGTTTTTAATTGATTCTCGAGGAGCAGCCCTCAATCTATTCAGCCTCACTTAAACATTGATGAAGGAGTTGAGAGGGTCACGACAACTTTCACAAACACACACATACCTGTACAGATACCTGTACTTTACAAATAAACTCATAAACTATCAGCTCTTATTCAACCCTTAACACATGTGTAAAGTGTGTGTGTGTGTTAGTGTGTGTGTGCTTATACCTTTGAGAATTGAATCTAGTCCAAACTCACACAAAACATGGCACTGATATGATATGCTCTAGAGAGTGTGATTTATTTATCATTCTTTATCTCAAGTTTTCTAACTAAAACAGGATTTTATCAAAATATGGAACAAGCAATAAATACATATTAAACTGAAAATTAACTAATATATTTAATTGGTACATTTATTTATATCGAATACCTTACTAAATATTAATTTATTTTGAATTTATAGTTTTTTTTAGTAATTTTTTAGAAAGTGTGAAGTGCTTTCAAAGATAATACTTTTTTTATACCACAATTAATTATCCGTCCATTAACAAACAAGGTATTAATATATAATATATATTTAAAAAAATAATTTAATTCATAGAAAAGATTGCTAAATAATATTATTTTAACTTTAAATTATGGAAATTAACTCACACTCTAAGTACTTGTTGAGGTCTCTCACATATGGTGAATACGTCTCTGGTTTTGTGGCGGTAAACTTGATCAGAGTTGACTCTACAATTGGCATGGGTCTGAATCCCATACCTGAATGGAAAAATAAATGTTGAAACTGGATGTTTGTTGTAATTATATGTGATTTTTTTATTAAATTTTTTACCCATCTATTTGAAAAACTATTTTTGATGATTGTTTATTGTGAAAATCGATTTTGAATTGATCGAATAAAAATGTGTACATTTATGATTCGACTTTTAAAGAAAAAATAACTTTTGAAAAGCAATTTTTCAATTTAAATATTTTAAACTCGAACCTGGGTTGCCCTTTAGTAGGCTGTACATTCTCCTTTGGGTGGGTGCTTTAGGGTCAAGGGTGGTGAAAAATCCCACCATAAGAGCAGCAAAAAACCCCGCAAGGCATGAGTAAAATATGATGTAAAATACTGTTATTTTGGCTGTAAAAAAATTATTGTTAGATTAAGATGGTTATTTGATTGTATGTCTATTAAACCAATTTAAAGGTCACTCACCCCAGCTTCCAGGAGTACGGCTCAAAAACTCTCCTTTTTCTGTGTTACATATTGAACGTCCAACTCTTCTTAATCTAGCACCAACTCCACCTTGGCCTTGGTAAGCTACATCGTCACCCGCCATTTTATTTAGAGTTTAAAATGGCTGTAAATGAGAAAAATATAACGAGATAAAGGCGATGTCCTAATAATTTAAATCTACAGAATTTTTGTTTAAAACTGAAAGAAATTACACGAAATCAAATATTTGAAATTTTAAAAAATATTATCACTCAATGTCATTCAAGCTGAATAAACTTGATGTTCATTTATAAGCCATGCTTCGAGCATAGCCTAAGCTAATAATTTTACCTGACTTTCATCAAGTTTATATGATGTATATTATATTGAATTCAACTATATATAAAAAAATATGTAAAATAAATGATAGTTTTTGATTTCCCAATCATTTGTAATTCACTCTTTAAAACGTCTCTCAATATAACCTATATTATAAGTAGCAATATTTTTAAAACTAAGAAACTTTATCTGAGATGGCATTAAAAAGGAAAAAATATTGTTTAAATATATTTTAAATGAAATAATAAATAATGTGAAGATTGTTTCAAAGTATAAAAAGATTAAAGTAATAAAAGTTTATGATATGATATGTGAAATGGCATCAAGTCACTGCAGGCTACAACTTCGTCCTCTAAATATGATCAAATGGAGATCGTATTTCTCTATGCATGCACAGAATTAATTTTATTTAGGTATAACTTAAAACTCTAAAAAGTATTTTAGACTGTGTAAATAAAATGAGGAAGGATTTCATGTATCTGATAAACAATTCAATCAATCAATCAATCAAATAGATTTCTATAGCGCTCTTTATTCAAATTGTCGAAATTATCAATATTATTCTAGAAAAATGGAAGTATAACACCAAATAAAAGTTTCCATACAGTGTATTAAAGCAATACAAATTTAAAAAGTATATTATATAGTTATATATTTGTTTTAAGTTTAAAAATTTTTTTTTTATAAACTTGAAAACACCGTCAAACTTCAATGTCGAGCAAGGTTGTTCTAGCTTCAACGCCATTCAAAAACTATTACATTTAATTGCAGTCATTTTCATTGTTGTCCTCTACAGATTACAAAATAAGATTACCACCATTATATGATATACATATGAAAATGTTTATAGAAATAGATTCATCAAAAGATATTACTTTTTATGTCATTTCTTTTTCATAGAAATAAAGTATGTCACAAAAATGAAGAAGTTAAAAAAAATTAAAGATGTTATTAAAGATAAAATAATTTTATCTATTAGGTTGTCAACTTATTTGCACGTGTTATTTTATATTTTTTTCATTACAGGTCACAGCAGAAACTGAATTCTTTATATGCAACCAAACATTTGCATTTACAATGACAACATTCAGGTTTTTATTGCTTAAAAGTGACGGATATCAAGATATAAAGATCTGAAAAGTTTCTCAAATTATAATTCATCATTGGTTCCTCGTGATGTCGAATCACTTGAATGACTTACATTTTTTCTTTCTCCAACTTTGACGCCTTCAAATAAAATGTATTTGTCAGAATATGTTTGTTTTAAGTTCTTTTATTTTGTCAGCTTATAATAACATGAATAAAATCAACTGGGCGAAGTCTCCTAGACATGGTGTTGAATCCCCTAAAGAGACAAATATTAAATGGAAGCTTCAGCTTTGTAAATACATTTCAATTTCAACACTGATGTTATCGGTTTTATTATCTTATGATTTAAATGAGATTAAGTCTAATCCTTAACACTTTTATTATAATGGATTAGTATACCCCTTAATTTGTTAGATATAAAGACTTTTTAAAGGTTTTAAAATTCTAGGAACCTTCATGTATTTTCATCATATAGACTAAAATATAATGAGTGAAATTAAAGTAAAATATAGAATTTTGTTTTTCATTACAAAAATAAATGTTTCAGAATCTCTTCCACTATATTGATTTAATTCTGGAATAAATGACGTAAAAGACCATGACAAATTTGAAGAGCCCAAAACCATCATCATGCCTGCGTCATCATCATCATCATCATCGATCTCATAAATAAGAAAATAATTTGCATAATAGAGGTATTCTTCAGACATGATGTACTGCTTTTGAGGAATTTGTTTCCACCATTGTAAACATAGAAAACTACGCAGTATTGTTGTTTCATGAATATGTATTGCTAGCAGGTATTGAATACATGTTTAATTATGGATTGAAATTGTCCAATAACAACGCAGTAATCATGATTTTTAAGCTTTTCAGAGCTTCTACACTTCCCTTCAACATTTTATCACCCCCTTCAATTTACCCCTAATTTCTACCATCAAATATAGAATATTTTCACATATAAGTATCATTTTACACCAAACTGAATACATTATTTCGCCTGCATTTCTAACACGTCTGGTTAATCGATTACACCTTAGAAAATATACTGAAATAGTGTGGGCATATTACCATCCTTTTGAGAAATAAAATTTTTTGATATTTTAATGAAAGGCACTTTAGGTTACATTTATTATCAGCGGTAATGCGCTCGCACAGGGCTTTCAACTTTAAAAGTACTAGTTTATGTATAATACTTCAAACTGAGAAATTATATAATTGTATGAATAACTTATTTAAAGTAAAGATAAATATACATTTTTCATCAAAATATTTTCTGACAGAACTTTTTATTGCTTTTAATCACAGTTAAATTCTTTTTGTTGAAGAACACACGTAAACGTGCGTCGCCCGTTTCACTGCTTTTCACTATTGATCGATCAAAATTATTAATACATTTTTCTTTCGAGAAATAAAAAAACCTAAAGTAAATGTAGACAAAGAAATTTAAATTTCTAAAATAACTTGTACAAAATAGCTTCTCCATCTATCGATCTTTTAAAAATAATTTTTTTCATTTAGTTTGCGTCACCTGTCGCGCAGCTCATTTTCTCGATTTTGTGCCTATTATGAATGAAAAAGATTAATAAATTGTACAAAAATTAATTCATCTAATAAAAGGCGAGCTTTATTAAAATTATCTTTAAATTAATATAATTTATTCTAATACATTCAACATTACGGATGCAAAGTCGAATATGAAATTATATGGATGGTTACAGCAGCAGCAAGCGATTTTGTGCTGTGCTGTAGCTTCAATCTGATATCGATGCTTGTATTGGTTTGAAATATAAGAGTTTCTTAGATTTTATGCGTATGTCCGTGTGAATCTCTCATTATAATTTTATTTTCAGACAACTCAAAGCGATCTGGAATTAGACCGTGTTCTAGTATTTTCGCAATATTTAGACTCTTAACATCTCAATTATCTCTTTTAATGGCTTGTCTATTACACATCGGATTATTTTCGTGAAAAAAAACTATAAGACTGATAATTGAAGTATTAGTAATTCTCCACTTAAGCAAACTAATCACAACAGCTGAGAGATTCGTTGACTCACCAACGTTATCCTCATCCTCCATTTTTAAAATTAAACAAACATGGCGGCCGACGAGTGCAGCATCAAAGTGATTTGTAGGGTTAGGCCCCTGAACCCGTCGGAGGAGAAAGCAGGCAGTAAATTCATTTTGAAGTTTCCGACAGAAGAATCAGTCAACCTAGCGGTGAGTAGAAAGTGTCAGACGTGAGGGCTTGTTGGCAGACTACCCGATGTGTGTCATGTTCAGTAGATTGAATGCCATTTCTAAAGATTTTTTATCATTCTAACCTAAACTGAATTCTGTTAGAAATGAATTTTACAGAGTGATAATAGAATACTAATGTACCTCAAAATATATAATGTTTTCTTATTTTAATTTTGCAGGGAAAAGTGTATATGTATGACAGGGTTTTCAAGTCAAACGTCTCCCAGGAATATGTCTACCAGTGCACTGCCCAGCCCATTGTTAAAGGCATGTGGATCTGTGTTACAATGATTATGAACTGAGATTTAGTAATCTGCTACAATGATCTTGTTGATTTTGTATAGAGAGCATATTTTAGAGCATTATTAATCAATTAGAATGATCTTGTTATAGCAATTGAGTTAGTTGAATAAATAGTAATAATAATAATGATAAAAATTATGAAATCGGAATAATGATTATTTTTAGTTAGTTCAATTATTTAAACAAAATTAGTAGGATCAAAAAACAAGATGTCGACTTTTCAGGGCTGAGAATTTTAGATTCTAGAAATTGAAGCATTGTCTTTTTAGACAGCCAAAAAATTATTTAAAACTTTAGGGGTAAAAAATGCTATATTAAAAAATATATATAAATTCTGACATTTGAAGAAAAAAATGTAAACAATTTTAACTTACAAATATATTCACTCAATTCATAAATCTTTTTTTTAATTTTCTCATACAATACCATTCATACATCATCAGCATTATCATCACCACCACCACAATCATCATCATTGTCATCATCATCATCATCAACACCATCATCATCTTAATCACCATTGTCATCATCATCAACTCCACAACAGATGTCTTGTCAGGCTACAATGGAACAATTTTCGCCTACGGACAAACCTCTAGTGGAAAAACCCACACCATGGAGGTTTGAGGGTGGTGATGATGATTATCTTAATTAATTTGTAATAGTATTAGTTCTGATTAGTATTGATTGTATTAATACTATTATTACTACTAATCATAACAATATTATTATCAATTTAAATATAAAGCTATAACTACTTTCGTCATCATCATCATTTTATTTATTTTTTCATTATCATTCTTACAATGACCATATTTACCCTCATCACAACCATCATTACCATCTCAGTCATTGTCATCATTGCCATCTTTACTCTGGTCATTGCCACAAAATGTCATGTTTAAATAGATCAAAAAGCTAAAAGTCACAAATCTTCAATGGTGGAACAAATCTTATTCTGTTATGGAGTGTACAAAATAACTTTTTGATGTACACAAAAGTTTGTAGAAATGGAATTTAGATTAATACATCGATCAAGAGTTGATTTGGTGCAGTGCGAAGAAAAGGGTTTGAAATTAACTTTTGACATTTACAATCAGAAAGTCTCAATAACCAATCCAATATTATTTTGATTGTCATCATCACCATCATCACATTGCCATAATCATCACCACCATCCATCACCACAACCATCACCACTTCTATTATCCATCACTTTTCTCAGTTACCACCATCCATCACATTTTCACCACCTATTCTGACAGCGATCACTCTCACCCTTTTTACCAGCATAAAAACTCATCACACTAACCACTATCATCACCACCACCACCACCACTACTCGCAAAAAACCCTCAATCATTACCATGACCCCTGCAAGCACCACTACACCACTATCATCATAACCACCATCACCACCACCACTACAGGGGGTTCTGGGGAATGCGGCCCACCAGGGCATCATCCCCCGCATCGTTGGTGACATCTTCAGCTACATCTACCAGATGGACGAGAACCTCGAGTTCCACATCAA
>OX030959.1:4116716-4119216 GCA_943735955.1 Piscicola geometra | reverse complement strand
GGGGTGGATGGTTTGGGAGAGAGGGGTGGTTTGGGATGGTTTGGGAGGGGGTGGGTGGTTTGGGAGGGAGGGGTGGTTTGTGAGGGTTTGGGATGGTTTGGGGATGGTTTGGGAGGGGGTGGATGGTTTGGGAGGGAGGGGTGGTTTGTGAGGGTTTGGGATGGTTTGGGGATGGTTTGGGAGAGGGTGGGTGGTTTGGGAGGGGTGGTTTGGGAGGGGTTGGGATGGTTTGGGATGGTTTGGGTGGGGGTGGGTGGGGGTGGGTGGGTGGTTTGTTGGAAGTGGGGTGGTTTGTAGGGTAAGTTGAATATGGAAGAAGGAAGTGTAAGTTGAAGGGGGGAGAAAGAGAGGGGTAGGAGGAATATTATAAAGATGGATAGATGAAAAGAGTAGAATCAGTCTTGTAAGCTTCATAAAGTCTAATGCATTCAATAATTCATCAAACGTATGCCCCTTCTTGACCTAACATTAACCTTTACCCGTCACTCAAACCATTTCTCACTTCAAATGCATCCATCCATAACCCTCCTACCCATCTTCAACCTTCTCCTTCATACATAACTTTTTTCCCTCCCATCCATAACCCTCCCTCCCATCCATAACCCTCCTTCCCATTCATAACCCTCCCTCCCATCCATAACCCTCCCTCCCATCCATAACCCTCCCTCCCATCCATAACCCTCCCTCCCATCCATAACCCTCCCTCCCATCCATAACCCTCCCTCCCATCCATAACCCTCCCTCCCATCCATAACCCTCCCTCCCGTCCATAATCCTCCCTCCCATCCATAACCTTCCCTCCCATCCATAACCCTCCCTCCCATCCATAACCCTCCTTCCCATCCATAACCCTCCCTCCCATCCATAACCCTCCCTCCCATCCATAACCCTCCCTCCCATCCATAACCCTCCCTCCCATCCATAACCCTTCCTCCCATCCATAACCCTCCCTCCCATCCATAACCCTCCCTCCCATCCATAACCCTCCCTCCCATCCATAACCCTCCCTCCCATCCATAACCCTCCCTCCCATCCATAACCCTCCCTCCCATCCATAACTATCCAAACCCTCACCATCCAACATCTCGTCCACCACCATTCATGACACCCCTCCCCCATCACATCCATAACCATCCATTATCTTGTACACCATCTAACTCACCAACCACTCCTCATCTCACCCACCACCACCAATTCATCATCAAACCAACTTCCCCCCTACTTCCCTTTGGCAGAACTATCCAAACCTTCAACCACCAATTAATTACTTCACCTTCCCCCACACACTTCTCATCCTCTCCACCCACTCCACCAATGCCCACACACCCCTCATCCCATCCACCCACCACCCTCAACTACTCACCCACCCACTACTCACCCACCCACTACTCACCCACCCACTACCCACCCACCCACTACCCACCCACCCACTACCCACCCACCCACTACCCACCCACCCACTACCCACCCACTACCCACCCACCACCCACCACCCACCCACTAGTCACCCACCCACTAGTCACCCACCCACTACTCACCCACCCACTACTCACCCACCCACTACTCACCCACCCACTACTCACCCACCCACTACTCACCCACCCACTACCCACCCACCCACTACCCACCCACCCACTACCCACCCACCACCCACCCACTAGTCACCCACGCACCACCCACCCCCCTCCCCCCCAGAACTACGTACCGTACAGGGACTCGAAGCTGACGAGGATCCTGCAGGAGAGTCTCGGCGGCAATGCCAGGACCACCATGGTGATTTGCTGTTCGCCCGCTTCGTTCAACGAGGCAGAAACCAAAACCACCCTCATGTTTGGACAGAGGTGTGTGTGGTTGGGGGGGGAGGGTTTAGTGGTTGCGGGTGGTTGAGTGAAGTCGGGGGGGGGGGGGGGTTGGGATCGGTTGTTTTGAGTTTGGGGTGGTAGGTGGAAGAATGGGAAGGGGTATTGTGTGTTGCAATGAATTTATTACTTTTATCTCGCCGTATATCTCTGAGGCACTACCCACTTTTCACCACCACCACACCACTGCCACTGAGACCACCACCACCACACCACTGCCACTCACACCACTGCCACTGAGACCACCACCACCACACCACTGCCACTCACACCACTGCCACTGAGACCACCACCACCACACCACCACCACACCACCACCACACCACTGCCACTGAGACCACCACCACACCACTGCCACTCACACCACCACCACCACACCGCTGCCACTCACACCACCATCACCACACCACTGCCACTCCCACCACCACCACACCACCACCACACCACTGCCTCTCACACCACCACCACACCACTGCCACTCCCACCACCACCACACCACCACACCACTGCCACTCCCACCACCACCACACCACCACCACCACACCACTGCCACTCCCACCACCACCACACCACCACCACACCACTGCCACTCACACCATCACCACACCAGGGCTAAGACCATCAAGAACTCTGTGATGGTG